>JASKGO010002481.1:0-64177 GCA_030556065.1 Holobus sp. GC000080
CGTCCATTTTTTATTTTTTCATTTTGCATTTTTTTTTTGCTTTTCATTTAATGTTAAGAAAGGCAAAGCACGGATAAGCTCGTGTAGCGAACGGAAAGGTTGCCTTGCAATTGCAACTTTGCCTTAATTAACGATCGCTATTAAAAGCAATTTATTGACTGCGCCGTGAAAAACCACCAGTTGAGGATTTATGACGCTCTTATGAAATGTACTTCTTGTGATTATTAACTGGTGCATACTAAAAATGCATTCCTTGAATGTATTTATTTCATCTGAAGATATATAATGAGATTCTTTGTTAATTTTTTTATATATATATATATATTTTTTTTTATGGATGGCTGCAGTAGAAAAATGGACAAAAAATCAGCATATTTCAAGCTTTCAAAAATCTAAAAATTGAATTATTTTTTTACCATTTTGGATTTCGTTATTAAAAATCTCTTAATTATTTAAAATGATTGCATTTTTTTTTCCGAGAGGTAGATATTTAAACACATCCGAGCGAAAAGTGTAGTGCCTAACTTAATTAATTTAGTTACGGAATCAAAAAAGGTAAAAATGATACACAAAACATGAAAATTTGTTTGCACGAAAGAATACGTAACAGTAACAAATTTGGTGTTTATTGCTTAACTCGTATATCAAGATCATTTTAAGCTGAGTTTACTTGTAAAACATACTTTTAAATGCCGTCATCACAGTGTTCGTACAATGTACATGCACACAAGTTAATTTTGTTGTTATTGAAAATTTTCAATTTTGCAACATCGTTAACTTTTTGTGCAGTTGTAGAGTACAAATGACGGAAAATGAAAGTGGAGATAATCGCAAAAGCACTCAGGAGTCACATCTGAAAATGCTTATTTTTTTCCTGTAAGAACAAAAATTATAAATGACCATAATAATATCCAAAAACATTATAGTTTAAATTACCCAATGTGAGCGTTTGTGTGTGTGCATGTGTGTGTGTGTGTGTTTGTAAATTTTAAGGAAACGAGTCTTGTCATTGCAAAACCATAAACCGTGCACCAATTCGCGTGGGTTGGCACCACTTCATTTCCGCTTCGTAAAACTTGCCCTCCAATTTAAGTTATAAACAAACGCACATAAAATTATAATATGATAATAACCCGATCTAAGTATACTGGGTGGACAATAAAAATTCCTATCGTATTGCGAGCAAAAATCTAAAAAAAGAATTATTTGTTTTTTATGTATTTCAGTTTTTGTTCCAAGAAAATTTTAAATTTTGATGAAAACTTGATTTTAAAGGTAAAAATTGTTTCTCTTTGAAATTCCAAGCTTGAATGATATTTGTTGATTTTTTTGTTTTTGAAATTTTATATCGATGGGACCAAAAAATAAGAGTTTAATTATTCTATTTCTATGTGCAAAAAAATGCTCTTTTTAAACCTACACTGATAGACACACTGTATAACAACATTAAACAGAAAGAAATTAATTACAACCCACATGAGAACATTAATTGCACCTCTACACATAGTATAAACCAGATTGGAATCAAATGTGGGTACCTTTTCAGAACCTATATCCAATCCAATAAAATAAAGTTAAATAAAACCAATGCCGATTTCTTTTCACTTCTAATCAGACTAACAGCTTCATTAATTTGTTGTTACTCTGTGCAATGTGCATTCTTCTTGTAGTACGTTGGTTACGCCCAGAGGGGCACATTAAAAGCCTAAGGACTGAAGCAACGTAAATAAAGCCAGATTTATGCATCTGCTCAATTTGTCACGTGCGAATCTTTGACATGGCCGCACGTGTGAATTCCTCTCGGCGACCAAAAGAACCACCACAAGAAGTCACGCAGAAGAAGTTGCTAAATTTAAAACGTGCGTCGACCTGAATTTTCCTCGCCTTTATTGTGGCAATTTTCATGTTTACAACTGCGAGTCTCTTAAAGCACGTATAATGTACAACTTCAATGGATCTTTTCCAAATGCGGTTCACACGATTGAGGAAGAAAACTCAGTGCCAATATTTGCATAAATTATGTAGCAAGCAATCGATAAATAAACTGTGTACCGCCGAAGTTAATTCGCATGAGTGCGCTGTGCGTGGGAACACACTTATTGGAAATTCGGATTTAATTAAATAAATATATTTCGGTTGCTTTGATTTTATGGGCAAATAACGCGGCGGGAAGTTTAGAAATGTTTGTGGCTATGTTATTATTTAATTGGTTGCATCGGTTGCATCTTTGGCGTTCTTATGGTTTATTTTATTGGATGGAAAGGATCAAAGAGTTATTTTAAGTTCCTCGGAGATTCATTGCTAAAATACTAAAATGTAAAATGTAACAAGTCGTGGAATTTGTTAGAATTGCTTAGTGTCTTTTCATTATTTCATTTATTTTATGCATTTGATTAGTTTTCGGGAAGATAAATTGAATTATTTTTTAAATAATTTTTTCATAGATAAAAAAACATTTATTTCAAATTTAAAAACGTAAAAAAAAATGTTGAAATAATTGTATAGGTAGAGATCTAAATAATTTAAATTTTTATTTAATTTAAATTTATTTTTACTTTAAAAAAATGTGAGAAAATTTATTTTTTTAATTTAAAAAATATTAATTACATAGAAATTCGCAAGTCAATTTGAAAAATGTGTTTTAAGGGGAGATTTTAAATTAAAACTAAAGATTTATAAGAAGATTAAAAAAATAGCAAACTAAAAAAAAAAATCATAGAAGAAATTAAAAATGTGTTATAATGTCAAGAAATAAATTTCTGAAATATCAATAAAATATGGCTGCCATCTTATTAAAAATTATTAATATAAATTAAAACATTACACATAAAACCAACAAATTAAAAAATAAAATAAACTTCGTTACATTTACGTAATAAAACAAGTTATTATTTAGTAATAAAAGTTTAATTAAAATTTCTAGAAAAACTTTTTTTTAAGCAACAAATAAGATAAATTATGTATTATTTTTTATCTGTTACGTTAAAACAGTTAAATTTATACGAAAAGCAGATTTATAACAATTCAATTTCTTATTTTTTATTAAAGAAAAAAATTAAAAATTCATTGCTTGAATATTTTTTCTTTGTGAAAAATTAGGAAATTGAATTTTGATAAATCCGCTCTTCGCATAAATTTAACAGTATAGCATTATTATCATTTGCAATCTTCAAGTTGAAAAAAAAAACTTATTTTTTCAAAGAGGGATTTAGAATTAAAACTATTAAATTTAAAACCACAGATTTAAAAATAAATGTTACTTCCTTAATTAATAAAAAAAAAACAGTCATAAAACAAATTGCAACAAAAGAGTTCTAATGTCAAGAAAGACATTTGTTATTGCAATAAATTTAAGTAAAACTTAAATTAGAAAAAATTCATTGCAAAAAAATAAAAATTGAATATAAAATAATTTCCAGGATCGATAAAAAAAAACGAGCATTACATTTTAACGATTCCGCCATTTAACTGTCCTGTAATGGAGCATAAATCGAATTTAGGTACGCATATTTTATTAAACACTGCACTTATAGTTTTATATGCAACACTAACAAAGATAGTGTGTTCTCAGTTGAAATCCTTTCACATTTACCGTAATTTTATTTATTCTTATAGAGGCGAACATATCCTTAACTCAACAGCAACAACGTTACTCTCTTGTCGATTCAAGAAATCAAGAAAAAAAAATGCCCGATCAAAGATGCAAAAACCTTGGGAAAATCAATTCGCTCACATTGAACTAACTTAATTTAATTAATCCGCTGAGTGATTAATGAAGAAAATTTATCTGAAATTCGAATAGAATTAATTGTTTTTCAAATTAATTATACTGAAAGAACCGGTTGCCAAAATCGGACTCTATCGAAAAGCGTAGGAGCAGAATGTCGGATCATTAAGGTAATTACTTTCTATTACGAAATAAAACGAAATTAATTTTTCGTATTCGAATAGTTTAAACGTTTGTTATTAACGATCGACAATTTGCAGTATAATGATCAGACAAACAAATGCGAAAGCAAATCGGTCCGAATATGTTAAAGGTTTGTTTGGGAATATAATTCCAAATTACTTCGTTACGCTGCATTAAATTTTGGTTTTACCTCATACGTATCCAGAGCTGCGTTTAGGTAATAGTTAATAATATTAACGCAATTTTCACTGAAATCTGTTTCAAATGTAAGTAAATTGCTTCGTGTGCTCGGCGCTGCTTTGTACTTATACATTTATTTGCAAAAGTATTTTCAGTTGTGACATTAAATTTATGTGTTTGCATACGCCAGTGTTTTACTTTGCGCGTTTTAATGCGATTTGTTCACTTTGCGCTTTACATTATTATTTATTTATCGGAATTAATGGATGAACAAATATTATTACTTATTCATATCTGTTGTATCGTTTTATTTCTTTATGCAGTAAATTTTATTACAGATAATGTGAAAAAAATGAATGAAAAAAGGATAAATTGTTGTGATGGTCGATAAAAATCTCAATTACATAAAAACAAAAGAGGAATGTTTTGTAACAGTAAAATTATTGAATTTAATTTATTGGTTCGAGTATTACTTAGTTTTTCTTTTGTAGCGAATTAATTATAGCTTTGATGACCTTTTAAATTTATTTTAAAAAAATTGTAACTGTATCAGACAAAAAATAAAATAAATAAAGAAAAGTACATTTCAATTAGGCATTTTTTTTCTTTGTAATCTTTTAATTTTACTAATTATTTAAAATCAATTTAAGTTAATTATGAAAAAGTGGTAGCAGTAAATATAGAAATTAATAAAATTCCTATTTTTCACATAAAAAAAACATGGATTGAAATTAAATATTGTTCTAAAATTTGATTATTTTTCGATAAATTAAAATTTTTATTTAGAAAAAAAATGATTAAATTCAAATTATTATTTGATTTTTCATAGTGAATAGTCCCATCGTCCTTTTCATTTATTAATTTAGCAAATATTTTTACAAAAATTGTTGTTAATTTTTGCATAATCTTAGATTAGTATTATATTTCCATTTTTTTTAAATTTAAGATCCAGGTTAGGGCTATCTACACTGTCTACAGCAACAGGATCTTCCAAGGAACCTTCTCAATAGTATATGACTTACTTGGGCAACAACAAAAAATTGAGTAAATAAAAGGGTCAAATAATCCATTAATGAATTTAATGACGTATCAGTCATCCTGAACCATTAAAAAAATTATACTTTTGCATTTAAACAACATTAAATTAACAGAAAATATGTCTTTACACTAAAAATTTTCTCAGAAATCCAAAAAAGTAAATAAAACTAGAGGCCATTGAAAATTCAAAAGTTAGGGTCATTTCCGGTTATACTGAAGATAATACAACATTAAAATTTACATGAATAAATCTTGTCTTAAACAAACAATCAGAATTTTTCATTAAAAAAAAATAAAATTAAAAAATTGGCACAAAAATAAACAAATGAAAGGCCTGCCCCTTTCGGTTGCCCCACTAAGAATTTTAAAAATGAAAAAATCTAAATTTCACATTGATTAAAAAAAATGGTAAAATAAACAATATTATTAATAAAAAAGAAACTAGAATCGAACAAAAACAGAAAAAACTCTCGAAACAAATCAGTGCGTATAGTAAACTTGACCACAAAAAACAATAACCGATATTTTTTATGAATTTCCCATTCGTTATGACTTTTCGTTAAAGAATTGAAACGGAATCGCGAGCAAAATATGCGTACGTACGTACACAGTGGGCAAATTTAAAGCAAGCCGAGTGTAAAATCGAGGTAATCGACCCAAGTGACAAATCAAGCGTGTTTTCACGTTTTTTCCCGCGCCGATTTCCATATAAATCGAAAGAGAAAATATCTCCTTAGACAAATTAGAAATTACATAAAGCACTTTTTATTGACTTATAATGCTTAATTATCGCACTCTTTACTCCTTTTTACTGTAAGTCAATATACTCTAGGTATGTGCAAACATTTGAATTGAATACCAAATTGAAAACAATGGCCATACAAGAGCCCGAAAAAAAAAAGTCCCTGATAATAATAATAACAACAACAGAATGTGAATGTTACTTTTCCTGTAATTACTCTTGAGTGTTGCAGATTTATCGAACATGCAGAGAGATTAATTTCATAAGAGTCGACTTTAATTGGCGACTGAAGCAGATGCAATAAATTATTAAATATCGATTGGATTCGATGTTTTCCTCGTTTGAATGGCGAACGAAAAGGAAATTGAATCTTAAGCAACGCTTTACGGGAACTATTTTCATTTTATACCTCTATATGAATAGTTAATTTATTGCGACATTTTCTCTTCGGATTATAATGACGAATCCTTGAGTGACATCCGTCTTAAATCAGACTCCTCGAAAAAGGATTATACTTGCTCATAGGATATTGCACCATTTTTTGGATTTAACGCTTTACAGACCTTGGTCTTCTTATTCCAACATTCATTTTTTTTTTTATTCAACTTTGACATTAATCGTTTCTTTATGCTGTACTTTGATTTTTCACTGTTACTTTATTCCTTCATAAGATTAAATAACTTTATGAAGAATGCATTAGTAACAAATGTAACAAATATTAAAAAAGTCAGTATTTAAAAAAAAAACTATATGAAATGAACAATAAGTATGAATAATAATTTGTTGTCAAATTGTAGGTGTTTCATACTGGTGACTTTTTTATTGTTGCTTTCCAAGAAGTTTTCGATTACTGCTGTTCTTTATCGACTTGGTAATTAACATAGATAATAGCAACATTGGTAATGTTGAACTTTTACTGTTACTGTTACTTCACTTGAGCTTCTGTGCTGAAGCTATAAATTTGTTTAGAACCATTACAATTTTATTGTTCTTTTTTCCGTCTTTGTTGTTATTATTAATCTATATGCATACTGCAAAATCCAATCTAAAATGTAATTGATTCTTCAATAGGGAATGAAATGAATTGCTTGGAATCACTTTATTGTCTATTTTATTAAATGTTAAATTATTATTATATTCTATACATAGTTTTAACATTTAGTTAAAAGCTTCCTGCTAATAAATTTAATGGCGAATTCTTAAGCTAGTTGATTTTATTGTTTTTGTTAGTGATTGGATTGAATAAGCTTTTATAAATGTTAAAAAACTTGATGTTTGCATTTTTTTGAAGTAACACAATCTTCTTTTCAATTTAGCATTGAAATACTGAAATTATTAAGCAGTAAATTTTTCTAAGAAATTAATTAAAATTGAAACAATAAAATAAAGAAATTCTGAATTTAAACGAAATTATCCATAAACAAATTATTTAAATACTGAAAGCAATTAAAGAGCAAATAATCCTTCACAGTTGAAAAACAGAAAACAGATTTTAATGAAAGGAAAAAGGGAAAAGCAATAACAATAACTTAGAACATAAATTTCACCAACAGAGAAAAAAGAAAAACTCTAAATTTTCTGTACAAGAACTCATAACTTGTGCGCTACGAGCGATTTCCGTCCTGAGTGCTTCGAAGCAGAGATTAATCTTCATATTCCATAGCGTCCCGACTTTCAACGACGCTCAACGACGCAAGCGGTCCAATCTTTGTGTAACCCATTACAAAACAAGCACTTTTTTTCGAAAGGCACCAAGCCATAAGCTCACACAAACATTTTTCCATCGCTTCATAATTGAATTTGTATTTTTTCAGTGCGTGGAAACAATCCCGAGACACGTATCATTATATCTTGCAGCGAACATACAGTTCTTTACTTGTATGGTAGATAAACACAAATGATTAGCATTATTATTATTTGTTTGAACGCCCACAAGCAGTCAATACTTGTGCATGTCCATTATTTATCTGCGCGCACACACACTCACTCACACAAGCATAGAGATACCGCGAGAGGCGCATATTTTCCGGAAGATTTACAATATCGTAAGTCAAATGCATCGGCCGAAGAAAGAGCGAGAAAGAGCAAGAAGAGGAATTGCAATCAAACCAATAATTTATTATCATTCCCCCTGCATTCTTTTGGGTTATTTATTGGTGTTGTGTAATGATGATAAATATTAGGCGTGAAAAGGTCAATTTGTATTACGGTGAAATTCTAAACCGACCAACAACTCGGACTTCTAGTACAAGAAGTACACATCGCAGCGGGAAAAAGTGCTGCTGTTAAAACTGAAAACATAAAGTTCACGCAACATTGTATACACTGGATGCACCAGAAGAATCTTTGGCAGAAGACCAAAGGTCTAATTGGTTTCGGCTCTTTTTTCTCAGATTTTTTTTACTTTTATTTTTTTAACTCTAGTTCTTTTTTTTATTACATTTTTTGTATTTTTTTGAGTTATAGCAATACATAAAAAAAGTGAATGTATTTATCATTGATGTATAAAATTTGTTATTCTTTTCAACTGTGAAAATGAATTTTTAACAGCTAATTTGAGAACAGAAATTTAAAAGAAACATTGAAAAAAACATGATTTCTCAGGATTGTTATACAAATATTTTGGGTTGGGTTTTTAACTTATTAAAATGGATTACTTAATGCCCCTTGCCTTTCTTTGTCTAAAAGAAATAAAAACTAAATCGCACCCGGAAGAACTGCGGAAAAAAAACTTGGAAAAGTGGCATTATTTCTTTATTGTGAAACCCTAATTACAATTTCGAATCTACTTTTACCGATTCAAAATTTTATTTGTTTAGCTTTTTGCAATAGTTTGAATTAAACCTAATCATAATCTGCTTATGAATTATTCATAAAAAAGTATAATTTAAAAGAAAAAATGTCTATATCCTACAAATTATTTCGTGATTAGTCCAAGTTCCCAATTAACCCGTATGTAACCCAAATAGAAAAGAATGAGCAGCGGGCAAAAAAGGCAAAAACAGTTAGCGACCTTTACCAACGCACACAAGAGAATAACGAGACGAAATTCTTCCGCTATATTTACAAATTGCTTGCGCAATTAAAGGCACCTGATGAAAAATTCCACCTTAAACAAACAAAAAATGACGCTTCTAAATATACCAAGAGCTATTTTCGCCGACGACAGAACAGGAAAAGGAAACAATTAATCGTAAACATTTTCCAATTTACATCAAACTCGTTTATGAAAATATACCACTCACTGGTTTTCCGAAAACTAAAAATATAGCAGCAGTGACTGACACGAAAACTAATGCACTTCCGATTGGACTGATTGATGTCAATTTTTGTATGAAAGTGCGAAGAATTTGAAGTTATAAAGTTATCCGTTATTCATGTTTGAAGCTACGAACGCACCCAAAGTGCAGTGATGGAAATTACTTAGCAATTTTGCAAAGGTAATTGTTCGCCGACTTGATTGCTATTTGCGGTTATCTTATTACTTTTCCTATGGCGTCTATTATTTGCCAGACTTTTGAAAACAAAAAACTGCACGAGCGAAATAACGAAAAATAATGGCCAATTATTCGTTTGCTTAGAATTATTATTACAATTACAGTGTAAGCGTTTGATTGTATGTATGTACAGAGAGAAGAAGAAGAAAAAAAAAAAAGAATGCACAATGCGAGTTTTTCCCGAAGAAATGAAAATCGCTTCCTATATTTATTTCTCAGAGATCATGTGAAAGTGCTCTCTAATTACACACACACAAATCCCTCATTAATTAATCGCAATTACTCCTTTGATATAAACAATCAACGACTTTGTTTTGTATTTTCTACTTGTTTTTTTTTCGATTTAATTAATTAACTTGCTACAATGTTCTTTTTTCTGTGCAATTACATTTTGTATTAATTAATTTGTTAATTTATTTTAAATAAATTTATAATTTAAAAAGGTGATTCCATAGTCTAACCTTACTCAACCTAATCTAACGTAACAACTTGACATATTGTCACCCAACATAACCTGGACTAACCAATACCTTCAACAATAGTTATGAACCATTTAAAATGGCAATAACAACTTTTTATAGTACAAAAAAAATGCGTTTTGAAACTGAAATTGCAAATTTCATTTGAAGTACTACTTAAAAGTCCATTTTGATTATAAATAAACAATGGAAGAAGCGAAAAAAGATATAGTAACGAACAACTGATAACCGAAATGAAAAGAACAATATAAGCAATGATGCAATTGCACCTCCTCTTCAATGTCGACAATTATAAATTCACCGGTCGACGATATAAACTTTAACATTTTATTGTGTTTTATTATTATTGCTATTAACATTGCAAAGAGTTGCCTTGCTCCTAATCATCTAATTGTAAATTAGATCCAGATATGCGAAAATATTACAAGCGATTTATCTTTCACTTCGTATCCACTAGAAGAAATAAATGAGCATTTCTTCAGTATTGTTTTTTCTCTCCGCGATCTTTCTAATTAACTTATTTAGCAATTACTAAGTGGCACACATCAAAACAAAAAACAATATAAAAAAGTGATGAAAAAAAATCAGTTTGGCTTTTATTGTGTAATAATAAATAAGCTATAGCGAAAAAATGAGCCAACAAAGGTAATTTATTAAATAACAAGCAATGAATCGTAATGGAATAATAAGAGACTAGAATCGCTTTTACAGTTTGTTCCATAATTCCCGTGATCCAGTTTTCATGGTTCGACTAACAGAAACAAGATTACATCGGGATCTAACTCATTACCGAAAATTCCCGCTTATAATATCTATAGGTACAATAAATCCGTTTTGCTAATTAAAAAATAAATTATTTTTAGCTGAAAAGTTTGTTCATTTCTTCTCAAATTACTAATTTAGATTTTCGTTTCAATATCATCATTATTTTAATACAAAAATTATATTTCTAATTAATTCGAATTATAATTATTAAAAATGAAATATTATCAGTGAAATGATGCCTGTTTTGATAACATCAAAAGCAATTGGAATGTGCAATAGAAATTTCTTTATTTAAATAAAGAGTAATCAGGTAATCGCCAGGAATACACATAAATGCATTCATATACATTTATAATTAGGATAACAAGAATAATGGTTAATGAAAAAAAAAATAACAACAAAGTAAGAAAAACGGAAATAAGAATTGTTTCCTAAGTGAGTTTCTTTTATTATATTTAATGTAATTGTAACTTTGTTTGCTGTAGAAATAATTAGTAATTGTCGCAATTACATTTTTAGCCGACGTACTTTTTATGTAATTGCTTTGTTGATTATTTACAAAAATTAATTATTTAATTGTTCTAATGAAAATTTTAAGCAATTAAAAGTGACTTTTGTCTTTATTTAAAATTATAAAAATTAATTTGTTTGTTTTTTTGTTTAATGAGTGCAATTAATTATAAAGTTAAGTCATTATGAATAGAAATTAGAGAAGTTTCACATTTTTCATTTTTGATGAGTGTAATACTTGTTTCACTTACTACACAGAACTTATTTTTTAACTTTAATAACTTACTAATTTCTTTAAATAAAATTTTAAAACTCATAAATATTTTGCTTTTAATTAAGAATCAATGGGAAGACTTAAAATATATAAATAAACAGCCGAAAGCTAATGAAATGAAAAATGAAATTCATTAATCAAAATTATCATCAATAAAAGAAATGAAAATCAAATAAACAAAATAAAGCGGTCATTAAAGAAGCGGTTATGGATTTAGCGTCCATAAAAATAAACATTTATAGTTTGCTAATTAAAGACGCAACTGTAAATTGAATAGTTCATTAGAAAACATCTTCCCATCTTTTTTCTGTATAATTTGAAAAGATACAAATCTCGCGCGGATCATTAAGAAAAAATCCTCTTGAAAATCCCAAATTAACTGTAAAATGAAACCGGCAGCAGCATCATTAATATACAACTGAAGTAACATTTATTATTTATATGTAGTTATAAACAATTGCAAAAACCAATGCAAGACAAATAAAGTAAAAAATACAAAACAATTAGCATTAAAAAAAAAAACAAAAGCTGGATTCGGTGTTAATGTAATCCAGCAAGTAAATCGCATGGATTTAATGAAAAAACAAACAAACGAACAAGAGACGCAGTTTCGTACATGTAGTAGGTACAGATAATGGCTGAAAGAATCAACCCCGACCGGAATCACGCCGACTGCACACCGTCGAAAGGTTTATTTCCGGTGACATAATAATAATAACAACAATAAAGTACAAAGAATGGTATCGTTTAAAGTGTGCGCGTGTAACGCGTCGTTTCTTTAGTTACTACCATTTTATATAAGCCAAGTTTTAAGCTTCTTTTTATTGAAATAAGACGCGCACTAAAATCCGAACAATAAAGGACCAAATTAGTTAAACGGATTTGAACTTGTAAAGACACATTTTCAATGCTATTAAGTTTCGTTTTACTACATTGTTTAAAAATGAGAAACGTTTGTTTAGTGGCTGCAAAATGAAGTGCTAAATTTGAAAATCTCGGATTCCGTGCTTTTTTATTTAATTTTCAATGGAAGCGCGAAAAGTTTTGAAACATAATTTTCTTGGATTCTTGGTGAGAATCAAGTGCAGAAAACACAATGCCGCTTTCGGTGTAATGCACAAACGAAAAGTCTCGGCTTTTGTTGGCTCGAAGACTGCAGTTTCCGGTCATTATATTCTCGCTGGAAATTTCAAGATTTTTAACTTTGGTTTTTGTGTTATACGACTTTGTAAATCTTAATTGCTTTTAGGTCTTTGCCATTATTTTTTTCATAAAAAGGCGATTGCGGTTATACTTTTCTTTTAACTGTTTTTTGTTCCTTTTATAATGGTCATTATCGTTTAATAATTATAGTGATTAATCGAGAGGCTATAAAATTATGAAGCAATAAACCAATCATTGATTTTACAGAAAATAATGACATTAATTTTTTTTATTACACTAATAAATGACTTGTTTTGATAATTATAAATTAAAATGTATAATCATTTTCGCACATTCTGAAAAATTAATCTGAATTATTTCCAATTTCATTTAATGTCTTTGGTCACAGCAGTAAAAAGTAAACAATAGAATTTAAAAAAAAAGGAAGAGGAAATATTCAAATTTCAAAAAAATAATAAATTATTTAAACCTATAAAAAAGCAAGTTATAAGACATTTCTCTGTACATTTTAAAGTAAAAATTCAAAACAGCCTATTCATTTTTCAAACGCTTCATTTACAGAGAAAAGAACAGTTAATCATTTTGACACCTAAATAGCCGATATTTTTCAATTAACATTGAACGACGGACTCCAAGAAGCAGCAGCAGCAGCAGCAGCAAGAAAAACGAAAGATGCTGAAGAACTGAGCTAACTAAAACTGTACTTTATTGGCTTCCAAAGTAAATTATCGAAGCGTGCGTTAAGAATTCGTCGATGGAAAGAAAAAAACAGAAAAGAAAAAACCAAGATCGGTATTCGAGTTGCTAAAAATAGTGGATATCTAATACTATTTAGAAGAGCGCGACGAATGAAGCATTAAGATGAAGACAGACGGTTTCCCTGGGAACCGTTTTTTGCATCCTCGCGTTGGAATGTTCGCACACTAATTTCAGTTAATTAATTTCCTGCGCGCCGCCGATTTCCGATGATTGACGCTTTAACAAAGCGTTCGATTAATTTCTTTTCACATTCGTTTTGCATAACTTGACAATAAATAACATTCACCTGTTTGCCTGCAGTCCGACATTAGGAGTATACAAAGAAGAAAAGAAGAAGAAAGAAGAGATGGGACAAACAAGGTTTTTAAAAAGTTCTTGGAAACGGCAACGAAAAAAAATTTGCATTCTTTTTTTTTGTGTGTCTGATGTCTCCAAAGTTGACTTTGATTACTTTTTGATTGTATAACTCGAAACGCCGCTTTCCTTAATTATTAATGTCGCTTTTATTGCTGTTTGTCTTTATTGTTTAGTAGTTTAATGCTTAGTATTGTGTCATGATTGTTGTGGTAAGCAAAAAGGAAAAACATTTTCATTTGTTGCCCGTAATAATAAGGAAAGTCGATTTCGACATCAACCTTTTTTTTTTTCGTAATTTTCTTCCAACAATTTCTTTCTTGCACAATGAAATGGCAAAGAAATGCAAAAAGGAATATAGTTATCGCTTTTATGGAAATTATAATAGTTTGCAAAATAATATAAATCATTATTAATTACCTCATCATTTTCTTTTTCAAATGAATTGCTTTGTTTTTATAAAGTTTATTTTTAACCAGTTTTATTTTCAATTAGAAATGTTTAGAAAAACACAAAGGAAAACTTTCAAACGGCAAAGAGAAAAACGTTTTTCAGTAAAATTTATTAACAACAGGAATTTTCTCAAAAAGCGAAAGCTAAAATTTATGTTAAAATTCAGCATGTGAAACTTTTCCCGAAGCAAATTGCAGAATATAATTTAAGAGCAAAAAGGATGCACTAAGCATTTTATGCGAAATGTAATGTTTCCTGTGCAACCATGGAATGGTTATTGCAGTGGCCTCGAGAAGAAATTAGACAATTTTCGCTAAATTGAGCTTGAAATTTGGTACTTTCCCTCTCGGGTTCGCAATCACAAACAGGAAACTTTTTAGACAAATTTTTCATTTTCCTTTTCACTTCTCAAAAAAATCCTAACAAAATTAATCTCCAAACAGTTGATTTTTTTTTTTCGCTCTTGTACAAACAAGTAGCTGTATTCAAATAACCAAAGCAAAAAGTGCGTAACGAAATGTCACTTAAGTAGTAATTTTGAAAATAACGGTCGCAACACAGGTACTGGCCGCGGACCTCCGAGGCAACGAACTTCTTTCGAAAAAGTTACGAAATTTACATATGTACTACGGCACTTTTTCGATATATGAACCATCGTGCATACGGATCCACCACATTAAATACAAAGAACACTTTCATTTCCAAGCCAACGACTCTAATATTCGCCGATGCGTTTCACTTACTCACGACTGTCACTGCGTTTTATAATTTTCTTTAAAAATTATATTATATTCTTCGTGTATAAATAAAGCAATTGCTAAGCTTTTAGAAATTAAACATTGTGATAGACATAATAGAGCAGTACTAGTATTAGAAAAAATAAAACTAGTGCATTGCAAAAAATGGTTTGTAAACAAATGGCGTTGTTTATACATTGAGTAAAAAGACTTAACTAAGAAATGGAAAATTGCAAAACTGACCTGGCGCAATCGAACCATTTCGGGCGGCTCAATCGTTCTGTTGTTGTTGTTATTGTGGTGGGTGATCCCTTCGTCACCATTTGTCGTTGGGGCCCTTTGCGACTTTTGCTGGGGTTGATTGTTCGCCTTGTACTGCGAGTTGACCGCCATCGATCTGGCGAAGTAACTCTTAAAATACGAGTTCTCACTACCGTCCAAATGGTCACCACTATCGTTAATCATTTTGCGAGTTTATTAGCAATTAAGCATCACTGAGAGACCGGTGCTTCAAATACACGTGTTCACAGTAACGGCTACCAAACGCAAATGAAGAAAGTGCGCACACCTGGCCGCACATTTGACTTCTGCGCGCGCCTGCGCACTTTCCACGCAACTTTTCAAACGGTTTTCAGGAATAAAATTGCTTTTTTTCATACAATTATCCAAATAATTAACAGAATTTTTAATTAATAAAAGTAATACTAACAAAAACTACAGAGGTAACTAAAATTTGGCTTCTTTCTTATAATTCGAAAAGAAGAACTCACTTTAATCCTTCTAAACAACTGAACAAACATTGATTAAAACGATTAAATAAAAATAAACCACATTAACTTTGAATTTAAAATATTTACAACTTCCGAAGCAGAAGAAAATTTATCCACAATTTTTAATAATAAATTATATAATTCCAGAATATACGAACAAATAATTTTGACAGGAGTAGTGCAAAACAGCCACCAAAATTTAACAAATACAAAACACAACAAAACACTCACTCTCTGCACATCACGTGTGAAGTTTCGATAACTGATCGGTGTCGATCATCGACAGTGCTAAATCAGTAAGGGTCATTCTAGCCGGTAAAGTAGAATTATCCTCAAACGTATCGTCTAGAAATGAATTATCAGCAGACATCACTAAAACCGAAGGATCTAGTTTGGAAGTATAGGGACGAATGTTCACTTTGTCTTTATATGATTCCACTTTAGCTGAACATTCATTCAAAAACTTTGGTATGTCCTACAAACAAATATTAAAAAAAAAAAACAATTAAAATTAAAAAAGATTGCGCTAAACCTCAGGTAAATGTTTTTTAAAAAGCTCCATTCCATCCTGCAGAAACTTCTGCCTTGGAAACATTGTAATGGCAGTGTAGTGATTGGCCATTGCTTGCCCAAACTCTAATTTCCCTGATTCGTGGAAAACCAGGTTTTTCACAGCTACGCAAGCACCGGCCGACAGTCCATCTATTAAAGCGCACAATTTCGAACCATCCAAGATTTTTATGTACAGTAAACAGCCGGAAGCATCCGCCAACCAAAGATCTTGGTCAAAATTGCGAATTGATTTTTGCACTACTATGCCTACGGTGTCGAATTCGTTGAAGAGAGGCTTGTAGCAATTTTCCAGGAGAAAACCAATTGGTAACACCATCCTTTGGGCTCTTCCCAGAGTCATGTTCTTGTGCAATTCATAGGTTGTGCGTGCCACTGATGAAAAATCATCAGTCCTCCTAGAAAAAACAATGTTTAATGTTTAACTTATGAAAACATTAACTTACTTCATTTGAACATTATAAACACTGATGCAATTTTCTTCAGAAAATATTCGCATCTGCTCATCACTGGGCCGCCAAACACTTAAAACAAAACACTTGTTGCAATTTTCCATTGCATCTGTCACTAAAAGTTTCAGCATTGGCGTTACATTCCTTTTGCGTTCCTGCACTTTTTTGAATCTAGTGGCCACCGCCGTCGAAATTTCCTGCCCCATTAAATTCATTTTATAATCCATAACTTTTCGCTGCTGCGAAGCATTCAGTTTGCTCTGAAATATTTGCCTCTACGATTAACGAACCTTAGAGAAGAGAAGAGACTTACATAAGTTGTCTCGGGATCAACAGACTTTTCCACCAAGCGGTACAAAGTTTTCGGACAGGTAACTGAATCAATGTCTTTGACGTCGCTCTGGGGCGCCTGGTCGTAGCTGGTACCCTGATACTCCTTGAAGACATCCTCTTTGATCCGTTCGTATTCTCTAAGCTGCTCCAACTCGAATTCCCTGGCGTGATTCTCCTCGGCTTTGGCGTTCCTCCAAACTAGACGCGAACTTTATTACTCAGGAAACGCAATCAGTTTAAGTAAATAATTTCAAGTGACTTACTTTTGACACCGTTATGATTCTCTAAGAATCTGAGCGGATAAACGCGCACTATGAAGACTTTAATGCGCGCAATTAGTCCGCCGTCTGGACGGGCGTCGCGCAAAAGGATTGTCGACGGAAATGGATTTTTGTGGTAGCCGAGTGGCACGTGCCAAGCGGCCGGCCGCGTGTTGTTATAGTCGATTTGCAATTTTACATCTTCTGCCACCTAAAAACGGCCACAATTATTGCCGCATCGGACGCATTAATTAAATTAAACGACGGCTATTATACCTGTAGCGGATGACGGCCGTTTTCGGCGTTGAGCAATTCGGCACCCTGTATCATTAATTTCTTGCCCACGAATATCTTCCCGTTGACTACTTGACGGCACAGCAATTGGTCCAGCACAGTTCTAATGCCGTACCATCCGTCAGTTAAAAGCAATTCATACTGATTGCTAGTGGTCTGATATTTTTTCGTTCATTTAACAATCTTATTGAAAATCTAAAATATTTCTTACCTGAATTACATCAGCCACACAAAGAGTTAGACGCTTTTGAGAGACGTCGTCCATTTCGAGGATCTTTCGAAGGGCTGACCTCTCATCTCTACTTATTTCGCGATCATATCGATACTTTAGTTGTTGAATAATGTTTTCAATAGAGAGACAGTTTGGCAATTGATGAGGAAATTTGCGCTCGTACGAGGATAACTTCCAGACGATCCAGCGATAATGGTTCGTGACCCATCCTTTCGGTATTAAATTTGGATCCACTCCTGGCATGGC
This sequence comes from Holobus sp. GC000080, assembly GCA_030556065.1. Taxonomy (NCBI): domain Eukaryota; kingdom Metazoa; phylum Arthropoda; class Insecta; order Coleoptera; family Staphylinidae; genus Holobus; species Holobus sp. GC000080. The sequence goes on from JASKGO010002481.1 coordinate 18,020, forward strand.
CTGGAACGCGTTCTTTATTTCCGTAACGCCGACCTCATTTTGCAAGTTTGGAATTACTATCGCCCCATCAGTTGTTTCAAAAACAGCTTTGCTTTCATATCTGTAGAAAACCAAATGGCATTTATACTATAAAAATAAATAAAAGTAAAATAAATCTTACTGGGGGTAACTAAAATGAATTTTAGGTGCATTTCTGGGAGTCACTTCCAACAATTTGGGAGCCACATTGAAATATCCAACACTATCCTGCCGCTGTTTATCTAATTCAACTAGAGTTGTTTTACAATTCAACCCATATTTCATTTTTGATAGCACACCCAATCGAGGCCTACAAAATATTTTCATAAAAAACATTGACCACTTTTTTGTTTTGTTTCAAGAAATATTTCACCTGGTATGTTCAGCATCATTCCTCTCAATAATTTCCTTTTGATTTTGCACTGCAACCTTTCTGGCTTCCAAAATTTGCAGTTTTTTCTGTATATTCAAGTACTCCTTATCTATATCCTCTTTCAACTCGGATAAATTAGTTGAAGATTTTTCTTTAACAACCAAAGCATAACCGCGTCCATCGTAATGCGCACCCGGTCTTTTTACCGGTGTCATATCTAATACTTCCGGTTTTGGTACTTCAGGTTTTTTGACCACACTTTTCGGTATACTAGTTGAAAAAGTTGGCAATGTGCGTGGAGTGTGGACTTGCTTCGGTGTAGCAACATTCAACTTTCTTGGAGTGTTGAAAGGTTTCTTTTCTTTATATAGGTTCGTTTCGATGCCATCTAAATCGCGAAAAATTTCTTTAGCTTTGTCAAGCTTTTCTTTGGCTACACTCATAGTTTGAAGGGATCCCAAGCCCAAACGTTTCTTGGAGGATAAAGTGGACGTATTTGGTGTTTTCGGAGACTCAATTTTTTTCAAAACTGGAGACTCAATTTTTTTCAAAGCTGGAGACTCAATTTTTTTCAAAGCTGAATCGTAACTATTGACGACATCTTCGATGAGTTGGTAGACCCTTTTATTGGGTTCTGCAGTCTTGGCTTCATTTTCATTGTTGTTATTTGTCTTTTTATCCGAATCTAAATCGGCAAATAAATTACTTGCTTTAGATAATTTTTCACTCGACATTTCGATTTGTTTTCCCGAAGCCGTAGAAAAGCCGGTCATAGTTGAATTATTTTCCTGTTTGGATATTGGAAAACCAGACTCCATCTTGGGAGTTTCCGGATTATTCAGATCCAAATCGGCAAATAAATTATTTGCTTTGGACATTTTTTCGTTAGAAATTGTGATTGATTTACCGGAAGCAGTAAGAAATCCTGTCGAAGCAACATTATTTTGCTGTTTACTAACTATATCAACCTTCTTTTTTGGAGTTTCCGAATTTATCACAGCCAAATCAGCAAACAAATTATTCGCCTTGGATAATTTTTCGCTAGAAATTTCGATTAATTTTCCAGAAGCAGTCGAAAACCCTGTCACTGATGGATTATTTTCCTGTTTAGACATTGGAAAACTTGATTCATTTTTTGAGGTTTCAAGTTTTATCTCTGCCAAATCTGCGAATAAGTTATTCGCTTTGGACAATTTTTCGCTTGAAATTTCAATATGTTTTCCAGAAGCCGTGGAAAATCCGGTCATAGCAGTTTCTTGTTTAGACATTGGTAAATTAGACTCCTTAAAAATAGCCGAATTTGTCAGATCCAAATCATCAAACAATTTATTGGCTTTAGATAATTTCTCTTTGGTAATTTTCACAGATTTTCCTGATGCTGTTGTAAATCCGGATAAGTTTTCCTTTTCATCTTGTACAGTTTCTGGAGCTAAACCATTTTCCGGAACATCCAAATTTGCAAAAATATTAGCAGCATTTGCAAATTTTTCAGCTGAGACCACAATGGGTTTACCAGAAGCAGAAGAAAAACCGCTTTCCATAGTTTTTGGCACTTCCTTTATGTCCACAAATAACTGGTTCCTGCTTTTCTGCTCACTTTTCTCAATAGTTTTCAATGAAACACCAGAAACTGCAGAATTATCTGGAACTTCAATGTCGGAGAACTTTTTCTTAGCCTTTGCTAATTGGTCTTGGGAAATTTCTAAAATTTTCCCCGAAGCCGTCCTAAATCCGCAAACAAACTCTGTTTTATCACCAACTCTCGATCCTTCCTCTTTGCTATGTTCACTAAAATCTAAAACTTTACGAGGATTCGATTTACTTTTAGACCGTTCAAGCACTGACTTTGGTGTAAAAATTTTACGTTCATCGGGAACCTCCAAAATATTACTTTTAGTTTCTTCTTCAGAATCAACAATCAACTTCGTAGGTAACTGTGGGTCGCCCATATCATTAGATTCTTTGTTGTAAAACTGCGACACATCTTTATTAGCCGCTTTGCAAATTTGGTCGTCAATAGCCTGAAAAATTTTCTCAGCTTTTCCAAAAGCTGCGGCATTCACTTTTATGGGTTTTCCGTTGGCAGTACTAAATCCGGTCAGACCTTCATTAATGCTGGTTTGACTCCTCTGCGACGCTTGGTCTACCAAAACAGGCTTTACTTCACTGGGAAGCCTCGACGCCGAACCAGAAGAAATTCCGGTAGATTCACCGCCGTCAATCGGCTTCAATTTGTTGCATTTCTCCGCATCATTGTTTGGGGCTTTAATGTTAATAGTATATTTCCCAATACAAATCTGCACCGTGTTATTCGGAGGCAACGATATGCTATTCACAAGTGATTCCTTCGCTTTACCATTCACAGCAACCGCTTCATTAGTTTTATTCGATTCCATTTTAATGCTTTTACTACTAAGATCACTTATTTCGGTAGTGGTGGCTTCACCAACCAGCTTCTTCGGTGAAACAGTTTTCACGCTCTTCTTCCTCCTCTTGTTCTTCACTAAAAGGTTCAATTCTTGATTGGAAGCTTCAATTTCTTCTGCTGTAAACCCTTTGTAGTCCCCTTCTATGATTCTCTTCTTCTTAGTGCGTTTCTTAAATGGACTTGGCGAACCAGTTACTGACATATTAATACTAACGCTATTTTTTGAACTGCATTCTCCTTTTGTTACTTTCTTCTCTTTCAGAACTTTTCTCAATTCATCGAGTTCACGCTCGAAAGTATTTTCCGACTCGTCAGTTATAATATTATAATTTAACTGACTCTTTAATGGCGTATCATTTTCTTCTTCAATGGTACCAGAAGCCAAAGAGGTAGGTACAAACTTTTGGGGCATCTCAGCACTGGAATCACTTTGATTGAAATTTTGCAGCAACTTATTGGCCGCAATTTCGTCAGAATCCACCGTAGTCTTGCTGGTTTGACCAAATTCAAACTTTGAATTTTCGTAGAGCATATCTAAATTGTTAGGTTTCTTAATATTACCGTGTTCAGTCTCTTTTGTTACTTCAACGCCTTCGGATTCATCTGAAGCGTCTCCAGACGCACATTTGAATTCGGAACAATTTGGCAAAAATTGCGGATACCGGGCAGAACATTTCTGCCTGAAATGCGGCACTCTCGAATCAGACCCAGTTCTGTTGTTTGCATTTACAAGATCACTGAATAAATCAGTGTATTTCTTGAATGTGCTTTCAGATATTGAAATCGGATTGCCCACAGCAGTTGAAAAGCAGGGACTGTGTTTGGCTTGAGAGCATTTATTAATTACTTCTTCCTTGAAGTTTGCAAGACTGGCACTGCTTGTTCCAACAGAATCAGGTGGTTTTACTGTCTTTGGTGCTACTGGGAATTCTTTGGGAGTATCTTTAATAGGCACAGGAATATTTGAACCTTTGGCATATGGTTTTTTGTCTGACTTCTCTCCAAGGGATCTTCTAGCTGATATTTTTGCAGACCATTGTTTTCTGTTGTATTTCTTGCCTAGTACAGGAGACAGTTCCCTTTTTTCACCAGACAACGGGGATTTCAAATGAGGAGGACTTTTACTATTTAAATCCATATCCACAGTAGATTCAATACTTTAAAAATTGCAAAGTGAAGAGAGCGGTGTTTTGAAGAGGAAAAATATAGCTTATGGCTGCAAATATTCACTTCATTAGGTGATTCTACAAGATTTTATTTAATACTTACTTAAATACGCATGTTCTTCATAGAAAACAGTAAGTTTGAAATGGTCCTTTCAATGTGACGTTTGAGCTTTTGATAACGCTTCTATATTCAAATTTGTTTTGAAAAAATCACATGAAAACAATGAGAAATCACCGAGAAACAGAAACGAACATATTTCTAACCTTAAAGACGTTTAAAAGTTTCTTGAAAAGTTTGAAAACGCGACTGCTACCGCTGCTACCAGTGCAACACAATGCAAATGGCAGCAACGAGGGCCGTTTTTAACTTGTTTTAATTTTTACAAAAATTATAACAATTTTAAATGAAAATGACAACCGCATTTAATTCATAATATTCAATCTCTTTTAGAACTTGTACTTGTAACAACGAACGCATTTTTATGAATCAAGGACATTTAAATTCTTCATTATCGCCAATATAAACCAAATTCATGTTTTTCAACAATTCGTAAATTCTATCTGCCGAAGTCTGCAATTTACTCTTTTCATCATCACTTAAGTACTGCTTAATAAAGTAACGTATTCCGGTGCAGCCCACAATGCAAGGCAAAGACAAGAAAACATCTTTGTCGATGCCATGTCGACATCCCTAAAATGCACGCAAACATTATCAAAATATAGAATTTTCATTGTAAATTGATTACTTTGATATGAGTGGAAACAGTAAAACATTCCCCGGTATCATCCAAAACAGCTTTTGCCAGCTTAGACACGCAAAGAGCTATGCCCCAAGAAGGACATTCTTTTAAACAACAAACTTCGTCATTGCTACAAACAAACATTTGATTTGATTTTGAGCATTTGTGCATTTTGGAAGTTATACCTTTCTATAACTTCCACAAACAAAGACTGCCAGTCTTCGGGATCTTGCGGTCTTCCCAGATTCGGATTTACATCTCTTAATTTAATGCCGGCCACGCTTACAGAGTTCCAAACGGGAACTATAAAATTTAGGAAGTTTTGGGATATAATTTTAAGCAAAAAAACAAACCATAATTTAAAAAAACTTACTACTTTTGAGGCCTTGTTCACCAATAATGAAAGCTTGGCAGTCGGCAGGACTGACGTTCAATTTCTGCGCAATCAAAGTGCGAAACCTTGCATTTTCCAGCATATTCCCTATGCCTATTATTCTGTGCGGCGGAAGACCGCTAAATTTCCATGCAACATAAGCCATCTCATCCACGGGATACGAACATACAATCAAAATGCAATTGGGATTAATTGAAACGATCGGACCTATAATCTCGCGAAATATTTCCATATTCTGCTTTGTGGCCGCATCCTTTTTGTCCTCGTAATTCCTGGACCCGGCCGCAATTACCACAATTTTGCTGCCAGCAGTTTCCGCATAATCTACAAAAACAATATTTTGCAAAAAGAAAACATGTTTTCTCTTTCCAAATTAGAAAATTTGCTACCAGAACTGTAAGAAATTGTGGGTGAATCCAGGAACATTGTAGCATGCATAATATCCAACATTTCTCCCTTGGCCAAAGCGTCGTTCTTATCAATGAGGACAACGTCATTGGAAACATTCTTAAAAAAGTCAACAATCAATTTCTGCTTTGGAAAGAAAAAGAAAAGAGGAAAACTTGTGCGAGCAAAGTGTAAGCAATGGCCGTTCCGACGGTGCCGGCCCCCACAACAGTCACTTTCCCGGTGCTCCTCTTGCAGACGACTTTCGTATCGGGCGACACTTGGGTCAGGACCGCTTTCTGAGTGGTAGTGGATAGTATCAGCATAGTGGTGTGCTGCAAATTGAGACATCGCTTGAAATGAAGACGTAAAAATGACCGCATCAACGTCTTAATCCGATGGTGTCTTTGGTGGCCTGCTGGCAGTGCTGTGGCACATTTAAATGCATCTGTGGATTGTTCCTCCGCGGTGCACACACACGGGGCATGCACGAGGAACGAGCCACACACACAACAAGAGGAGCGTGACGAGGTCACCGAAAGGCCACCTCCAAGAAGCAACCTGTTTGTGACGTCACGCGATCGCCCCGACCAGGTAAATGAGACACAAGAAACACAAGAACGCCAATTGAGTTATATAGCAGCCACCGCTCTAAGATGGCTACAACGCAGTCGATGCGCGTTTCTTAATTAATGACCGCTAATTAAGGCCATCCGCGAGTGTGTCGCGTACTCGGACCGCCACATTTGAGCGATAAGATGATCGCCGAAGATGCGTCTTAATGCGGATAATATGTGCGCGAAGTGTATCGTTTGTTATGGATCGTCTTCACACGGTATAATTTAAGAAGGTAAGCTGTTGATGGCACGCATAAGGGCAAACCAATTAAAGACACTTCCATAGGAATAACAGTGTGGATTGTGGTACATATAAAACGGGTTCGTTTTTGTTTTTTTGTTTTTCAGATGTCAATGGTAACTCTTGCAGCGGCAAACAATTTCAGTAAATTAGACGTAGATTATTGGGCCGATGTGGCGCAAGAAGACACTTTGACGTCTCTGCAGTTTGATGCGGATGTTTGGTCGGAGACGTTTGTGCCGCCGCCTCCGAGGCCCACGTTCCTCGAGGACATCGTTTACGACGGCATCACTCCGTGCGATCTGTGCGTGTGGGCTTGGAAAGAGTCCAAAACGTTGAATAGTGCCGCTGGTAGGATTTTTCTATTACTTCGCTTTTTTTTGTATTAATTTGGTTGCGAGTTATTTTGTAGATGCGCCGCAAGAATTGGGATGGCTTTTTTGCCTTGTGATAGTCTCTGTGATTTCTGCCCTAATCGGAGCTATCGTAATGACGGCAATTTTGCGCTGCAAGCGGTAAGAGACTCCTTGCAGGCATTTAATTTATAGTAATTTTGATTTTCTTCCAGCAGAATTAAAAACTGCCATTCAAATGGTAAGTTACTCACCGATGCTTTATTTTTATCTTCTTTAAATTAATTATATTATCGGAATTTTTGTTTGGATAAAACTGGAAATTTTGAAAGAGTTGCTCGTCGAATTAAATTTAAATATGTCACATTTCTGATTTAACAGTTGGTAAACATTAATGATTACCATCAAATTGGCATTTTAATTAATCAATTTATTTCTGTCTTTTTTTAAATGCAAATTAAATTAATAAATCACACACATTTCTTTTTGAATTATGCAATATGTAATTATTCAATAAGTATCATCATAGAAGTTCAAAAAAAAAGACGTAGGATAGTTTTTGGACCGGCCCCCGGCGCCTTCACTTCACGTATACTACCAAATACAATATTTTAATCAATTAAAAAATATGAACATAACTTTTACTTAAAAAACAATGCTTCGGCTTCCAAAAATTTGAAAAATATCACTGAAAATTAAAAAAAGCACTAGCAAGCAATAAAACCGGAAATAATTCTAGATGCACCTCGGCCAAGAGCAAGATCGAGCAACGCCTCGATCGCACCTCAGGTGAAATGCATCACAGTCTCGGAGCGATTCGCCTCGCAATCGTACCACCCAAGCGACTGTAACTTTTGGACGTGGTGTTCTCGCAAAGAGGGCCCGAGTCAGTCGCAGCTGGAGGTCCCGACGTCCCCCACAGAGAACCACTACACACACATCGACGAAACACATACCAGCCCGCCATCCGAATCAATCTACACGGAGTTGGACAATGATTCGCCCAGCTATCAGAACGCCAGCTCCATCAACGCAGCATCCGATGTGCCCGGATCCCCCAGCAGTTCGTACTACTCCGACCTGTCGGCGATGGGCTCATCATCTGAAAGGGGCTACGAAGTGGTCGGTCTCTCGAAGCTCACGCAAATGCACAGCAACGCGAGACCGCCCATAGATATTCCATCCGCAAATGGTGTATCGGACTATATTTAATTGCAAACATGTACTTGAATCATATTGTAAATACGTCTTACTTAATTTAAATTACTCTAAACACGTGTATGGGTGTGTTGTCCATGCCTAAATACTAGACATAAGAAATTAATTTATGCTTTAAAAATTTCCTAAACTCTAAGTTGCAATCATATCTTTTGAAAGACAAAAAAAGAAGCTGTTTTTGTGGATCGAAATGAAAGTTTGTAGAAAAGACACGTCTTTGCTTTCAAATATACATCATTTTTGTGAATCAATTACTTAATTAATTAATTGATATAAAACTACTTTCGGGGAAAAAAAGGCGGGGGGGGGAGAAGAAAAATGACGACCACCAATTGACTGATTTAACTTAGACGAGCCTTCTTTACAGGATTCGAATTGTTTACATTGGCGGATCGACGGGTCACCCTTTTTGGCGGCTCTGCCACTCCCTGTTCTCCTCCATCGTCCTGTTCAGCCTCTTCGACAGTCGATATATCGGAATTCATGTAAATGTCTAATAGGAAAAAATAATTAACATTTAATCATAAAAACTAAACTTATAATTTTTAATTTGTTAATTTCCAAACGAAATAAGCAGAAGACGCAAAAATTAAAAACTACCAGATATTCCAAAATTCACAGAAACAAAACAAAAAAACAACAGAACAGAAACAAGAGCAATATTCCGATCCAAAAACCAAATAACTAAAAATAATTAAGACTAAATTGAAAACCTACCGTCCAACAACTTATTCATTTCTTCCTCGTTGGTACAATCATAATCCTTGGTCTCTTCCTCGTCGTCGTTGTGCTCTTGTTCTTCTTGAATATCAGAAGTTTCTTCGATTTTAGCCTCGAGGTCCTCACCCTCCAACGACTGCTCGCCCACTTGCGACTCATCTTTCTTCACCGTATCGGCCCCACTCAACTGGTACTTAGTCTTGACGGAATCCACAAACTTTAGATAATGTCTCTCGGTCTTCTTGTGCGCCTAAACGAATTTTTTGAACACGGAATAAAGTATTCTGCTGCTTGAAAAATTGATTTTTGAAGATAAAAGCAAAACCCAAAATTACCTTGGAATCTTCTTCGGTGGGCATAAACAAATTGCACAATTGACAAATGAATCCGGTGGCTGGCTGAACCGAGTTTTTAGCCACTTCGCGATTGGATTTATAGACCGGAATGCGATTGAACAGATTGGTGAGATCCTCATCGAGTTCCAGCACCGGATGTTCGTTTTCATTCTGCACTTGTTCCTGCAACAAGGGCTCCGTCTCTATGTCGAGCACGGCCATCGTCTTGTAGGCTTTGTAGTCCAATTTCTTCGAGTCCAGATAGGCCTGCACCTTTTGCAGATGTTCCGGATGGAACAAATGTTCGACCCATTCCATTCGCGACGTGAATTCCAAGTTACAGCTGCGACATTTCGGGTGTAAGAATCGCTTAAGTCTCTGATGGCTTTCAGACCTCCAAAAACAAAGAACAGCAGTTAGAATAATTTAAATTGAATGGCGATAATGAGTGCTTACTGTCTGTGAGGAACAATGCGTCCAAAAAATTTCAAATCGCACATGTTGCAATAGCTTTCAGGCTCATTGTGCATTCCTGTCTTACTGTGCTTCCTGGAGCGATGCACCCGTTCCAATTCGATCATTTTGCGCTCTTCTGTGAGACGCATGTTTTCCCGAAGAATGTTAACGGTGATTTTGAAGGTTTCCTCCAAGCTGTTAAACATTTGGTTGTGTGCTTTTCCTAGATAAAATAATTAAATTAATGTTTTACATTTTTTTTGTCTAAAATGTTTTACCGCCGACATGATTTTGGAACGATGCTCCGTCCCACATGCTTTTGTTGCAAAGGAAGCAATGCAACAGTCCTTTCGGCAGGTCCTTGTACTTGCAAACCTTATCAATGTCCTGTTCTTTGTTGCTGTTGGAAGCAGCAGCAGGTTTGGAATCAGGCTCATTCTTGTTGCTAAAATTAAACGTTCTTCAAATGAAACATGAATTTTTGTTTAGCCACCAGGAAAACAAACAGTTTAACAATTAGAATAACAATCAAAGAGTAATAACAAGTTGCTTAATGAACATAAAAATAAGTAAGAGATGAGAATAATCTGAATCAAGTGCTGATGACTTCAGAAAATATTTCGTTATTTCATATAGGCAACTGAGAAGAAAACATTTGTCAATGCAATCAATGCAATGCATTAAAATGCACACGCATTCTGGCTTAAAAAATTGAACAGAATAAATATTTATGTATATAATAATATAAAAGACGAAATTGTAGCCTTACCCATTATTCTCATTATCGGACGTTTGTTTTTCTTGTTTAGGGGGAGCAAGATCATTGGGTTTCTTAAAGTTCTCTCTTGAATTTGAATGCTGGCTGCGATTTTCACGTGAGAAAGAACCCCGTTTTGATGAAGAACTATTTTGTCCCTTGTTGTTTTGATTAACAGCGTCAGAGCGCCAGCCGCTCAAACGATTCTAACATTTGAAACAAATAGAAAAACCAGATACTCAAATCATTGCAATTTCATCAAAAAACAAGCAACTGTAAATTATGACCAGAGATGATGATGTTTACCTTATTGTGAAAGTAAGGCTCGGGCCGTTTGAAATCACGCTTATTGGAAAAGTTGTTCTGATTATTGAAACGGTTCGGTTTCAGAAATCCTGGAGAAGTATTAAGGCTAAACAGTGAAGGTGGACCGTCATTGACATTGGAGGACTGTGCCGACTGAATTATGTTAGTCAGAGCAAGAGCTAACTGGTTTTGAAGACTCTGGGTACTGTCGGTACCACTGGGATTTGGTCCGACTTGCCAGGGACTTATGTTAGAAGGTTGCCCTTGATTGAAGTTGCGGTTTGAGGAGTTCCTCGAATTGAATGAGGAATAATTCCCAAATTTCCGATTGGCCATAATTTTTACAGCTAGCCGGAAGGAACAATCAGAATCAATATAGTAACAAATGCAGTTTACAAAAATCAATAAGGTTTTTGATGGTGTCGAATCAAATGGTTTATCTACCTGCTGAACGGACCTAACATACGTTGCAATGCAAGTAGAACAAATACGAATTCTTTTCGCTGCGGAAACAATCACTTACCTGTGTACAGAAACGGTAGATCTATTCTATGCACACCACCCTATTGATAAACTGTTGCAAAAAGCTTTAATTGAGGATTATTTATTACTTTTTATCAACGAAGCAAGAATCAAGCTGTTAGAAGCCGCAAAAGCTTTGTCGAACAGACGGCGTCCATGAACCACACAGCAGCGTTGCAGTTTGACAGAATTTGGCAGCAAATAGAATATGGCCGACTTTGACAGCCCAAATTTTTTTAAATTCGGTATTCATTTATTTAATTTCAATTAATCTTTTAAATATTATATGTACAAACAATTTAAGCCTGAAATTATGGAAAAGCATTTATGTTATCCTATTTAGTTGCCAGATATCTTAAAAATACTGAATCGTTAGCAAATATTTAAAAATAAGTAAATGTAGTTATATAGCGACTAAATAATTCATTTTCTGTAGTTATTTTATTAGAGAAAATGTATTTTTTAGTCTGCTTTATTAAGCAATAACAATATGAGTGCGTTTTTTTGTTTGGTAATAATTGCTGAATTCATTTTTTTGATAACGCATTCTCACAAAAAAAAACAGTTAATCAGCAAATAAAATAATGAAAAATATACAAAATAAACTCGATAATAAACGAATAAACATTTAAAAACAAATTATAACTTTATACCAGCTTAATAATAAGTATAATAAGCATGCGCATTACAGGAAACGCTGCTTGGTCATTTCAAGGTTACTTAAGAAAAAAAACTTCGTTATTTACAACCTGCAAGTCCCAAAATTTTTGCAAAAATCGTTGGAAACGCTCAAAACTGAGGTAAGTAATCCATCATTTCAATAAAATTTAAAAACACAGTATCTTTCAGTGGTGAAAATGACCAAAAGTGAGGTGAAATTAAATGAGGAACTTGAATATAAAACAATAATTGTTGATTTTGATCCCCCTGAGACTCCCAAGCAATCAAACGCCAGTTTGAGAAATGCAGTTCTGCAAGCCTTTGGATTAATTCCCATTAGCAAAGATGTCCTCAATGAGAATCCACCAAAAGAAGAGTCAAAAACTGCAATGCAGTGTCAAGAATGCAAAGCATTCTTCAAGACAAAAACATCATTAAACAAGCACCTTGCAGAGGACCACAAAACCAAGTTGATCTACTACTGCAAAATATGCACCACCCTGTTTCAGACCAGATCTGAGTTGCAGTCTCACAGGGAGAAGGCTCACAGTGGTCGCAAACCATATACTTGCACAATGTGTCCTTTGAATTTTGTCTGTTTGGATGCCCTGACTGCCCATGTGAGGAGACACAATGGCAAGCTGCCTTATATTTGCAAGGTATGCAATGAAGGCTTTGATTTGTATAGGGACATGAAGGTGCACATGGGTGTCCATAAGCTTGTGAAGAATGACATTGTGAAGAAGCCAAGGCCTTTTAAATGCACCATTTGCGAGAAGAGTTTCACGAAACGGTGCGATCTGAATAGACACCTGAGGGTGCACACCGGCGAGAAACCGTATTCCTGTTCGATTTGCGGCAACAAATTCCAACAGGCCAACAATTTGAATAAGCATATGATAATTCACACCAAGGAGAAGGAATACGAGTGCGATTTGTGCAACAAAATGTTCGGTCGCAGCGATGTCTTGATGCGGCACATGATCACACATTCTGTGCAGAATCCTCATCAGTGTTACATTTGTTTGAAGACGTTTCTTAAGAAATCTCAACTGCAGGAGCACGTTCAAAATAATCATCCTTAAAGTTTTGTGGACTGAAAATTTCGTTTTTTTTTTTTTGGAATGCAATAGTATCGTTTATATTTTTGTATAAGATTTTAGCAATAGGTACTGATAATGTTAAGTTGGATAGGATGCGGTTCCCAGTATTGTTTATTGTTAATACTATTTCTTAATGACTGCTGCTTTCGTTTTGGTAAAAGCAGTTAAGTGTTTTATATGGTATTTTTCAAATAAGATGTTTAAATTAGGTTTTAAAAACGTTTTCTTTAATAATAAATCCTTACTGTTTTTCTTATAAATCGGTGGTTATTATTACTTATTTTTCAGATATTCTATTCAGTGTTTTTAAGAGCAAACTTTTTTTTATTTCCATAAATACATTTTATTATTTTGGCAAGTAGTCTAAAGCAAAAGAAACAATTTTTAATTGATTTAAATCACAGATCATTTTTGTTTTAGAGAAATTGATAATTAATTGACAAATTAGGCGACAGAAAGAGAATTAGGCATAATAAAATATTAATAAATAATTTAAAGAAGTTATATTTACTGCACTATTAAAATTAACCAAAAAAAGGGAGTAAAATATTAGAAATTTACAAATGCTAATGATTTTTCAATCAACTTATTAAATTCATAAGCGAACAAATATAGAATTACGTTATTTAAAAAATGAATTATTTAATTGAATGGCTCAATTTAAGAAAAAAAAAAATCTGCGTAACATAATTATAGAAAAACGAGCTTTTGAAACTTGAAAACAAAAAGTTCCCTTAAATGTAATTTCAAAACATATCTTAAAAAGTTAATTGGTAAATTGCGTTTCAGTAATAAAAAAGAAAAGTCATACAGGTAATAATTATAAAGGCAGATTAATGTTTCCAGTTTCCAGTTACTATAGATGTTTTAAAGGTACGAAGAAAGGTTTCATTATTCCGCCTATTAAAAAAAACACTTTTTCTTGAGGGCACAACATTTTTTTCCATTAGATTTCTTTGGATTCGACGACCACCCACATCGAAGACCATGCATTGAAAGTCCAAGAAGAAAATTAAAGACTTAAATTTAAACAATTTGTTTTATTTTACTATTATTAACAGTAAAAACTTTCTGAAAAGAATAACAATAAATTAAAATATCATTTTATGTCTCCATTGAAGATAAAAAACACAGTTTTTATAGAAAAGTAAGCTTTTCGTCCGCTAAGTAAGTTGTAAAATTCAATACAAAGCTATTTTTAAATGTTTTATTGTTTTTCGCAGTTTTCTGCCTATCCAATGAACTAAATTTTATTTATATTTTTAAAACGACAGATAATTACTGGAATAAAAATATTATTTTTAATAAATTGAAAACTTTCATTAGCAAAAAGCGCAAATTGAAAATTTTAAGCAACTTGGAAGGAATTAAGAAAAATGGCAATAGAGTTGTTTAAATTAGAAAATTTAACCAGGGCATACAAAGAAACAAAAGTTTCAACTTTCTAGTTATGTGAGGAAGTTAGTTTCGCAGTTTACAGTTTAGTTTACACAGTTAGAGCATGGAAAAGCTGGCGGCGGCGGGCATAATCGGGATAGGGAAAATCGAAAATAAAAGGCGCGAACGTGCAAAGCGCGCGTTTCTGCCTTTCCTATATGTAGTATGTGCTGCGGGCGCGCACTGTAAATTTTCCCACTTTTACGTGAATGTAAAAATAACTACACATGTAAATTTTACAACCGGAATTATTTTCTTAAGATGCCTTAAGTTATAGAGTGGGCCGCCTCTATTGGTTGGCGCTAATCAGCGAATTATTCGTGATGAAACGTTTAGAGTAGTATCGCGACTGTCCGATGAAGACTCGGGACATTCTTTAAAATTAGTTATCTGGCGGCCTCTTTAAACTTAGCTTTACTTCGCGATTCGCCATTTAGAAGTTCTGGTAAGCAGTCTCTCTGTTTATAAGTATATTGCTAAAAATATAATATTGTCCCCTGTAGCAAGAGCGCTCCTTCTTTCCTTTTATACTTTTCTTCATTAATTACTTTTTTACCAATAATATTTCTTTAGATTTCTTTACTTATTCAAATTTTAAAAAGTTTGCTCTGCTTATTTATATTTTGTTTTTGTTTTAAAGACTAAAATGATAGTTTAATTAGTGGTTTTGATGATCTTCCACAACAGAAATATTTGTTGGCAGAGCATTTAAGTTTTTGGCACTTTTTTTTCGGAAAGCTCTGGTTCTAGTACGACTATTGTACTCATGTTGGATTTATAAATATAATTTATGGGTATAAAATGTACGGGACAGATATGTAATGAGCGGATATCTTTTCGGTTTCTGGTCTGGTGCGAAGCCAATGTGTATTTTTATGTTTACGGCATTTTTCCGAACACTACTGCATGAAAGGTTTGTACAAAAATACTGCGCGTTTCCTGGTGCTGCTTGCTGCTTGCTTATTATGAAAAGTAGACTAATCGATTACAGTCTCCACAGATTTCACAACGAAAACATATGCAATCCTAATTAATGCCTTTGCTCATTTGGTAAAATAACAATATATGTTTTTCTTTAAAAAATATAAAAAAAGTTTCTGTATGATTTAAAGATTGCAAGTTTTAATTTGCAAACAATTATTACTTTTTGGTCTGTTAAACTGCAAAAGTAAAACATTTCTTTGAACAAAAATAAACTTTGTTGAATTTTAATGTAATTATTTACTGATGAATGGATCACGGATAATTTAAAATATTTACTTTGGTAATTTTTGCTTAAAGTATTTTCTGATTTAGCATAATAAATTAATTCAATTGATTTAAGAATACCATTAAAAAAAAATATAAATTTCCTAGTTACAAAAACTCTTTACTGGCAAGAAATCCAAGAACACTTTTTGATGTTAAATTTATTATACAAATTTTGTGTAGCAAGGCTGTAGAAAAAAATTCCTCAATACAAATTGCCGAAACCTACATTAAGGACGACAAAAAAATATGTACATGTTATGCAAAATTGTGCCAAAATTTCAAATAAAGATATTGTTTCAGTCCAGCACACTATATACATACAATTGAACAGACATAGAAAAGAAGAAGAAAATGGCAGTAGCAAAAATAGAAGACGGAGCATTGGTAGGAGCGTCCAGGGAAGAAGAAAGCGAAAGCACCGAAGAGACCACTCTTGTTGAAGTAAGCAACAGCCATAGCAACAGCAACATCTCAAAGCTTTCAAATGTTGCAAGCTTATACACATATGAAACATGTTAATTTCTTTTTTGCAGAAATATAAAGAAACAGACACTAGCAAGAGTTCGGAGAAAACGGCAAAGTTTGAGGGAACGCAGGTGAGCAAAGTGGTCGAAGAGACGGCCAACACGAAATCCTCCAAAGAGACCACCAGCAGTTGCCAAGTGCAGCAAAGTGTGACGCAATCGGTAAGCACTGATAGCAAGAGTTTCTCGTCGAAAGTCTCTAGCTCGCAAAGCTTTTCCTCCGAGGAAGTATCCGAGTACGAGGAAGTTATCGAAGGATAAAATGAATTTATAAATAATGAATACATATTTACAAGAAATATTACAAAAGACATTAGGTTATAATGATATCGCTAACTTAAGGAAGCTATATAGGACTGAGAAATTGTCATTTCAATAAAGAATTGCAGCTTGTTTTTCGTAATGTATCTGATGTTAATTAGGTGTTTTAAGGGAACTGCGCTTCAAAAATTATCGCTCAGTTCTATATACTTCTGTAACTTAGCGCTCCTTTTGAAGCAGCAGATTTCTTAAGACTCAAAAACTACCCCCTTGATTTTCGTTTAATTTTTTTGACAAATTCCATCGAATTTTTTACATTTTGACCATTTTGTTCATTTGCATAACGCTGAAAGAAAAAATCATATCTATTGGGAATTTTGCGAGATCATGGTAATTATCCTTTGAAGGAATCTATATGAAGTTAGTGTTGTTAGGACTCACAATCACTCATAAACACACATGAAGATTCGACCAATGACGAACAGAAAGCACCGGACTTCAAGAATTCTTTCAAAATTCCTCTGCTTCCTGTTGATTCCCTGAGAAAAGTCCAGGAGGCTGCTTTTAGTACAAAAGAAGAAGAAACGGTCAGTGATTCCACCAAAATAATACAAGAAATCAAAGATTCCACCTCATTAAATCAAGAAGAAACAGTCAAAGATTCCATCTTAGTAGCAAAAGAAGAAGTCGTAGATTCAGTACCATTAAAACAAGAAGAAACACCCAAAGATTCCAACCAAATCATACAGGAAGAATCAGTTGCAGAATCCATTTCTGAAATTTCAATGGACAATACGGAAAACACCCACTTTAGTACAAGTTTCATTGACACTGGGGAAACGCGACCCATGATAACACTGCACAAACCATCCGATTTCCTGAAATCGTTTGAGCTGGTGAGACTAATTTCCGATTCTTGTAAGGTGGACGAACGCACCAAAAACAATCTAACGGAAATTATATCAGATTTGGACTCGTACGCCGAAAGGGACCCCGAATTGAAAGAGTGCCTGGTAAATGGACACGATTCAAAAATGGGCCCGAGCTTGCTCGCCGACATCCTCAACAATAACGTAAGTATTAAATACGCGATAAAGGATAGCGGTGCAGATTTGGTCGGAAGCGAAATTAATACGTTGCTAGTATCTGTTTTGACGTCGAATTTAGGACGGTCTGTAGTTACAACATCTAAATACACATCCATAACACTTGCACAGTGCGCTCTAAAAATACAAACATGATCCAGAGACCCAGATTCGGGGCCCGGTTCCCGTTGCAATCGTGATATTGAAATCCGAAAACACGATCTATCAATCTATCGACACCTCCATTCTCCGGTCTCAATTGTATAGTGTCCTAGTGGCCACTTGTCTCTCGTAAATTTTGCGCAATTGTGCGGCGGGCGATAGTTTTTTAGCGGCGCGTCAAACGGGCGAATAAAATTTTGTGTTATTGGAATGGGTCCAGCTAGTCGCCAATTCGGCACCACTGGCCAGCAGCGGAGATTATTTCTAGATTTGTTAAAAGTTGCCTACGCCAATGTAAAGTTTACGCTAAAGTTTGTGTGCTCGGGAGCGTCGATTAAAAAAGAGCGCTCGTTTTGTGATATGGTCCCAGCCGTGGTTTTCGTCGAGGAGTGCAGCTGAAAATGCATTTCGTGGACTACCAGAGTTCGAAAAGTTCGTATTCGGTCAACAAGAGCACGTCGTTCAATTACGCAAAGAGGCAGTTCTCGGGGCCGAAAAGTTCGTCGTTTGAAAGCAGCAGCAGCGAACGGTATTACGGACTAGCGAAATCGCAAAGCGTGAGCGACGTAATCGAAGGCAACCGCGGCTTTAAACCCTCCGATCGCAAGGACCCGCAAACCAGACAGTTCCTCACCGATTTGACCAACAAAATTTTTAAGATTAATCTGGTAAGCCGAGCATCATTTCGTGACAATCGCCTTGGTGAGAAGCCAAAGAGTTATTTCGGTTGTTACTCTCCGTTTCTAAAAATATTTATAGACTATTAGCTATACGGATCCCTTTTTTGTCCGCTGATACCTACTGCTGCAAATTAATTAATGCCTCCCTTTCGATTGCCACCAGGACGAGCATGGCGCACAACGAAAGATCGACCTTGACAAGATTTTCACACCTGCTAATGATACACCTCTGATTCAACCCAAAAGTAATTATACCAATCGCCAACTGTCAATTCTGGCAAATAGTTTCTTATTGGATTCGCGCGTCGTTTGTTGTTTTAGAAAAGAAATATGCCTCTTCGGATTTCTACTCAGGGGTGCATCCGACCATTGAGGATCAGGTGGAGTTGGCTCGAAGGATATCGAGTTCCTTGAGCGATATTAGCAATAAGAATAGCAAAGGACAATCGATGTATGTAAATAGGAAAAAGAGGTCGTCTAATTGGGTGCACCAAGGAAGCGGTAAGTTAATGCTTTTTTTATTTTCTTGGATTTCATTTTATTTTTAACCGTTTTGGTTTCGAATTACCATGAATATTTTCGCCTTGTATGGATTGTTGATAAATACTGAGTTTTGTTTGGGATTCGCGTCGAAACTTTCAATGTTATTTGCATTCTAGTGCAAATTTTCTTGTATTTTTTTCTTCTGTAAAAGGAAATCTACTTTTATTTATATGAGAAAAGCGTATTATTTCTCACTTTCTTTATAATGGACTTTCGAGGATAATTTTAGAATTTTATATATAACATTGTTAACAAAAAGTCCAGGTCTTCAATTTCAAAAAAGAAGATGTTTTTAATCCTCTCTTTTGATGTTGAAAAATAGCTTTTTAAAATATGTTTGTAAGATGTAAACAAATAATTCGCACGTGCAATATTAAACGAAATATGACGTTTTATAAATCTTGTAATAGTCTGCAGAAGCGTATAAACTGAATTTTTAAAAATAATGAATAAAATTAAAAAAAAAAAAGATTCAAATTATTATTACAAAATATGTGAGTTTCGTAAGTTCGTTCAAAAATACAACAGTAGAAGTTATGACAAAAGATTTAAAAAATAATTCAAAAGATCTGATTCGTTTTAAAAAGACAGAAACTAAATAAACAATTTGTAAAAGAAAGCTGAAAAGGTTTATTATTAAAATATTTCGTAAAAAAAAGAAAACTATATGTAAAAGAAAACTTTATTGACACAAGCATTAAAATCTAATGGATTTTTAGTGCAAACTAAAAAAGAAAACTCATATAACTTCTGTAAAAATAGTATTCCAAACTAAAAGCAAATCAAATTACGCTTTTCCCAAAAGAAAAGTCCACTAAAAATAAACCGATAAACGATAGCAACGAAAAATTCAACTAAACAAATCTAATCCACGCATAAATAATTAGCTACTGCACTTAATCCGGCTTATCCTTCTTGGAAAATTAATGAGCGACAAGGCTGCGGACAATTTGTCTCAAACACCCAATAGATTTTCATGTTTTTTCTCGGCATCCAAATGCACGCAAGTAGAGGAAGTGACAATCGTTATAAAAGTTGGAAGATCGCCAACAAATCTTAAGCTAAAACAAAAATATCGCGAATGTAAATAAAGCGAATATCAGGAACTAACATGCAAGAATAAATATATTTGCTCCGATAAATTTCAACTAACGATATTTATTGGCTTTTTTGCTTTGTAAATCTGCGCACTAATAATAGACGAATCATTTCGAGACACAGACATGCAGAATGGCATCAACGGTACCGAAGAATCCCATGGAGGCACCAAACCGTTCCTGAAATTAGTGATGAACCCCTTAGGAAAAGTGCAGGATATCAATTCGCTGAAACAGCAAGGGTACCAGTCGCCACTTTCGCCAAATATTTGCGCAGACATAGTAAAAGATCTGAATTCTCCCAAAGGAAAAGGTTGAACCGTCACTTTTCATTAGAAGGGCTCATGAATGCTATATTTTGGGATGTTTTTATTTCAGGAGCAGAATTATTTGCGAAAAGGCGCAAAAGAGCGGAAAAGTGGGTGGTCAATGAGACCACCGGTACCCGAGTGGAAACCCTCAATGATATCGTTCCCAGTGCATCTGCGATGTCCCCGAACCCACAGAGAAGCAATGTTCTTCCGCACTACCATCCAGACACCGCTCAAAGGATACAGCACAAGGAGAAACTGGATGAAATTCAGGTACAGTGTGCCAAGTTTTTCTTTAAATATCAACGCAGTCTCTAGGTGCCAATATAACGACATACTTCGAACACTTCGTCTTGCACTTACCTAACTGCGTCTTACAGGAACGTTTCATACAACCGAAAGTGAAGTTGGTGAAGTCGCCCTGGGAAGCAGCCCTCGAGACCGGTTCCGTGGATTCCGCCTTCCAGTACACGACACCCTCGACGAAATTCATTCAATCCGCCGTGGATAGTTACGAGCAAGCTCTTCGAGATCAAGAGTCCAAGATGTACGCCAGCAATCCCGCGTACAACAGCAAGAGCATCAACCGGATCGTGGATAATCTGCAAAAAGGTGTTTCGAATTTGAATGTTTACAAGCCCAGTTTGCCACAAGCGTGGAATGCCAAGCCGGTCCTCAAGACGCAGCAGTATTGTAAGTAGAATGCACTTGCTTCAATCCCAAAAAAATTGGCATGCTTCTTTAGGTAGTGTTTCGCTTCCTGCTAATATGCTTGCTGCCAATAAGTCCCCATCCCCCGCTAAAGAATCCGTCCCCGCTGTTAAGGAAGAACAAAGTGGTGATGAATACATTTTGGTGCAAGGAATGATCGAGTCTACAAAAGATGTTCGCTTTAGTAAGATAACAACAGAAACTGGAGACGAGACTAAGCAAGAATCGGTTACAAGTACTGTTCAAGTAGTGGAAAGCCAACAAAATGAACAGCTGGATATTGTAAATCTATCTGGCGACACGAAAATAGATGTGTCTGACAAGCCGGGAGATGAATTGATCAATTTTTCAGTGGTGACCAATTCATCTCAATCTTTGAAGTCGGAACATTTTAATGCGAGCCAACTTTGTGCAGCCCCGCAAAATGTATTCATACCGAAAGAGAGAACAATAGCGGTTCCGAAAATCGATAAAGATATTGATGCGTCGCAGAAAATTCAAAAATTTAGTCCCGCTGCATTGGATTCAAACAATAATGAACCAATTATTAATGCAAAAAGTGAACCAATTAGAAATGAAAACAAAATTGATCAAAAACTTAATTCTGTAAATGGATTGACAGATAAATTAGTTGATAAATCTGAAATCGAAGAAAACAAAACTAGTAAAGTCATCAAACGTTCAATGAGCATGATGGAAGTCGAGCCAACCAAATGCAAAAAACCGCCAGAATGTATAATAGGTGCTAGGCCACTTTTTGGCGAACTGAATTTGAACACGGAGTTCAAAAAAGTTTTGGAAAGTCGAGGACCAAAAGATCCGAACCGGTTAATTTATAATGTTCCATCGAAATACAAACAGGCGAGAATCGAAAGAAACGAAGATGCCCAAACAAATTCTGAACCTCCGAAAAAACCAGTAATGATAGAAGTACCCCCGGAAAAACAGATCATACATGAGGAAATTTCGCAAAAAGTCACTCAAAATCTCATAGATTCGCAAAATTCAATTGCTAAATTCAAAATTACTAAAAATCAACAAAGTCCAACACCAGAGCCAGAATTAGAAAACGACGAAAACATTGAGGAGGAATACGTTAAAGTGCCCGTCAAGGAGCTCATTCAAAATTTTGAACAAAATGTAAAACCTCACTTGCACTATAAGCAATTGCACGAAGAAATCAATTTGGACTTTGGCGAAAAACAAAACGTGCAAACTCCGAAAACAGAAGATCATTACTTACAGCAAGCTGAAGCAGAATTCAAGGAAAGCGTGCAAGCATTGCAAACGCCAAAATCAGAAGACCCTTACTTAAAACAAGCCGAAGAAGAATTCGACAGTTTATTCTATACGGCTAAAACAACGGTCCAAAGTAGTACCTTTTCAGAACCTGCTCTCCTCCAACAAAGCTTTAATCACGCAGTTGAAAGCTCTTTTTGCAAAACCGCTTCTTCTTCTTTTATGGAAAGTATGTTTGTTTCCATGTATCAGTAACAATAATTTATTCATTTTTCTTTTTTCAAAAAATATCCACAGCTTCATCTGCTAACCAGTATGAAGATTTGAACTCGTCCCAGCTTTATCAGCATGAACAATCAAGTGAAAATTATGCGCCTGCCGTTCCACCGCGGAGCGCAAACTCTTCAATGTACAATTATTCAGCATTAAACAAGAACAACTACAATACAGCTCCAAGAGGATGGGGCGAAGTGAAAAATGTATATAAGTCGATAAAGTTCGATAAGCCGGGCATCCAGTACTCCGACTTTTAATTGTTAATTAATTGATATTTCAAAATCTTTAAATGTTATATATCTGTTATTAAAGTAATATATAATTAATCTACTGTACGTTTATTTATATGATAAAAGCTTTTATTGTAAATTAGCACTTTAGTGATAAATAAATTCGTTTGAATGTTAGAATTCGCTTTTGATCAGATGCTTGCAATAAACTGGGACATAGGATTTGTGGTTTGTCGCGTTCAGTTTCACGTCAGTGTAATGTTGCATTACGGAAAAGGTGAAGAATGTTTTATTGCCCTCGCCAGGAGGTCTTTGCGGTATTTCGATTTTCTTATCAGCCTTGACTTGAAGCGCTTCCGTTGTAGAAACGTATTTACAAGGCATAAAGGATGGGAAAGGGTTGAAACAGCCAGCATGTGAACCACCAGGCTATAAATTATGTTAATTATTTTTCCAGCTTCTTTTACAAGATGAGTTAATTGAATTCTAACATAAGAATAACATTAAAAAACAAAATGCAAAAAAAAACTTACCAATTTTCCAGGGCCATTGGGAATCAAAGGTCCAGCATAGAGAGGCCGTTCATTTGACGGTCTTTTTAAATAAAGCCCTTTTTGTGGAGGAGGACTTTCCATTAACGGATTTTCATCGAAGTACTCTTGGCGGCGTATGCAGTTGTACATAGGACCGTTCAAAAGCGCACCATATTGTTTTTCTTTTGCTTTTAAACCATATCCATCAGGTCTAAATAATAATTTGATAAGCAACACAACTTCAAATCGCACTTTGTTTTTCACTTACAAATGTTTTGGATATTTATCCAAACAAATGTCTGCATATCCGGGACCGCCCTCTTTGACGTTATTAGTAAGGAAATTATGCGGCTCGTGGACGGTTGGTGGTTGCGGTTTTGTTTTACAGCTAAAAGCTTCCACCTTTTTTGTAAAAGTTCCGTAACAATCTCCGGGTGTAGAATGTTTCTTGCCGATCGCATTAGTAATAAACGGAGCCAAACCTTGATTTGGACTTAAGAATAACAATAAAAATAAAGAAATGTTACGGTTCTTGGTGTTTTCAATAAGGGTACTTAATTTTTTTCCCACGTGTTATGCCTTCACCTTCGCCGATTCTTTTAAATTGGTTATCGAAGTATCCATCCATTGTGCCACATCTTGTTTTACGACCGCCCGCAAGAAATGCCGATCCTCTGGTGGAAATTTTGTTTTGCTGGTATTTTAAACTCAAATAGGGCGCTTCCGAAAACAAGCCCACCCGTTCAATATCGGGCCGCCCGAATTTCTCGCCTAATTTTGTTCCACTCATTGTTAATTAATGTTCAAACAAAAATTGCTTGTGTGGTTTAAAAAAAAAGAGAAATAAAAAAAAAAGGAAATTAGTGACGCGTGACATTGAAGTATAACAATGATAACAATTACCGACAATGTTTACTTCTCTTCCTGTGGTGATTTGGTTAACGCAAATTTGGGAACATTGCTGACTTTAAATTTTGTGTCCAATTTTGCACAACTCATTATTAATAATTAAAAAACAAATATTCCAAGATGTCTATGGTATATTTTCAGAAATTCATTCTTTTACCTTACATAACAAAACTTTTTATTTAGTTTTCAGCTTTTGAATTTTTTTTTTGTGGTTGATAAGTTACTTAACAATTTAAAACAGAAGTAAAAAACATAATTCTGCTTATCTGAGAGTAGTTTGATAGTGGAAATCATCAATGGTGGTGAACATGTGACCATCACTTTGCAAATCATCAATGGCTTTCCTAAATAATAATTTCTTCATTAATAAAAAACAAAAAAAAGCTACCTTAAATCGTTACAACATACTTAATTTGATCCGAGCTCGCATTAGAAATCTTTCTAGTGATGGCATCGATATGCATTCCATTAAAACCGCCTTCGGCTTTCAGAATATTTAAAATATTTGTCTGCAAAGACGTAAAATCGCCGTCGAGTTCCTTCGTAACGACCGTTTCCTGAAAACAAAATAATGAAACAACTAGCTTGTTTTTAAGCAAAAGAAGTTGTTTAAAGTGCCGAAAACCAAAACTTACTTGGGTTCCTTTCTCACAAGCGTATCTGACGTAAATAACTTCTAGTAAATGAGTGGTGATATCATTCGGGTCACTGATATTCACCATATTCAGAATCAGAAGGGCTTTGTTGCCTTCATTTATTCGGTATGAGCCTACAACTCTAACATAGCAACCTTCTTTAACATCAGGTAAAACTCCATCACCTTCCTGTAACAATTAAAATTAAACCAATATTTAAAATAATTAATGATTAGAACATACTTGGTGGCTTCCGAGCCACAAAATGCAATTGATTTTTCCAGTGTGGTCTTCAACTTCATAAGTGGCTTTTGTGGAAGTGATATTCACTGTTTTCAATATACCGACAATTGTCAGCTACCAAAATAAAAATTATTTTGTAAAAAAAAGTAATTAATAATAATTAAAACATACAATATTTCCTTTTGACTGGAATAAAGAGAATTCTTCAGAGGGACAATCCAGTATTTGGCGTACGCACACAGGGAATAATGTTTGCTGACGAGTTTTTCCCTAAAAGCACATTTTCCTGTTAGTAGTTTAAACAATCAAACAACAATTACCTTTTTTTCTGAATCGGCTCCTTCACTGAAAGTGGTTGAATGACCAAAGTCAGCATCTAAAACAGTACATTATATTTTTGATAATGAAGTAAACTGTACATACCTGTGTTATCAAACATTGTTAATGAATATTAATATTATAATTGTACTTTTTAAAGAAGAGTGCCAAAGAAACTGCAACTAACTGAAATTCTAACCTCGTATGCAAAAGAAAAACTGGCGGTTTTCTGTCGATACGAGTCGGAAACCTTCGTTTCGAAACCGACAACATCCAATCAAATAAAAACTTCACCATTGTGGCAGCCAATACAAACTTCTGATCTACTCGATCGCGTTTGAAATAAGTTTCCATTGGATGTGTTTGCTAAGGTCATGCGATTGTTAAACAACGCATGCGTTGATATAATTTGGTTTGACAAAAGCGTTTGGTTCGGTTTTGGATAAACGAACCGCTTTATATTGTGCCCCTCTGTGAATTTTTTCTGCTATTGCTTGGCATTCTCAACCGAAAACCGTTAGTTGTGGCGCTAGCGGAAATTTTATTCGATCTAAAGACCACAAAGGCATTAATTTTTAGTAGATACCGTGTTTAATTGTACCGCTTGTAAAGGCGCTTTTAATTAAGAATGGCGGATATAAAGGTGAGTGCAAAAAACGTCTCATAGATAATTAATAACGTTTTTGCGGGTTTTCAGACAATGCTCGCAAATATGTCTTCGAAACCGCAAAGCAGTAAGTCTGCCAAACCGAAAATCGAGCAAATGTACCAGAAGAAGTCCCAACTGGAGCACATTCTTCTCAGACCTGACACATACATTGGGTCTGTGCAAGAACTGAGTGAATCTATGTGGGTCTATGACAATGAGAAGAACTACATGGTCAACAAAAACATAACTTATGTACCTGGTCTCTACAAAATCTTTGATGAAATACTTGTGAATGCAGCTGACAACAAACAGAGAGATCCCAAGATGGACTGCATCAAGATTGATATTGAACAAGAACAGAACAAAATTTCTATCTGGAATAATGGCCAAGGCATCCCTGTGGTAATGCATGAAGATGAGAAGATGTATGTACCCACTATGATCTTTGGTCATCTGTTAACATCATCCAATTACAATGATGAGGAAATGAAGGTGACAGGTGGTCGCAATGGATATGGTGCCAAACTGTGCAACATCTTCAGCAAGACTTTCATTGTTGAGACATCCACCAAGGAGTACAGGAGGAAATTCAAACAAACGTGGAAGGACAATATGAGCAAAACAACAGAACCCATTTTAGGTGAATCAGCAGCTAATGATTTCACCAAGATCACGTTTTATCCTGACCTATCCAAGTTTGGCATGGAGAAACTGGATGATGATATTGTCAGTCTGATGTATCGGCGGGCTTTCGATGTGGCCGCCTCTACTCGCGGAGTCAAGGTGTTCTTGAATGGCACCCGAGTACCTGTGAAAGACTTCAATGACTACATTAATTTATACATCAAAGGAACTGATGATGATGAGCCGCGCAAAACCATCCACGAGGTTGCAAATGAACGATGGGAAGTCGCAATGACGTTGTCCAGCAACGGCTTCCAACAAGTTTCATTTGTTAATAGTATTGCGACCACAAAGGGCGGCCGACATGTCGACTACATTTCCGATATGCTGGTCAAACAAGTGCAGGAGATCTTAAAGAAGAAGAACAAGGGTGGCATGGCAATCAAACCGCATCAAATCAAAAATCATATGTGGCTCTTCATAAATTGTCTCATTGTCAATCCGACCTTCGATTCGCAGACCAAAGAGAACATGACTTTAGTAAGCAAAAGTTTCGGATCGAAGTGCACATTATCTGAGAAATTCTGCAATAGCGTGGTGAAGAGTGGACTCATTGAATCGGTCTTGACGTGGGCCAAATTCAAGGAGCAAACGAAACTGAATAAAGTCGGCGGTAAGAAGCAGACGAAGCTGAAGGGCATTCCAAAATTGGAGGATGCCAATGAGGCCGGCACAAGGAATGCTCTTAAGTGTACTCTCATTTTAACTGAGGGAGATTCTGCCAAGACTCTGGCTGTTTCCGGTTTGGGAGTTATTGGCAGAGATTACTATGGAGTTTTCCCATTGAGAGGTAAAGTGCTCAACGTACGTGAAGCAACGCACAAACAAATTCTGGAGAATGCCGAGATCAATAACCTGGTGAAGATTTTGGGACTACAGTATAAGAAGAAGTACAATAACGAAGACGACATGAAGACTTTGCGTTACGGAAAAGTGATGATCATGACTGATCAGGATCAGGACGGCTCGCACATTAAGGGTCTTCTTATCAATTTTATACATTACAATTGGCCCGAATTGTTGCGCCGCGATTTCCTCGAAGAATTCATCACGCCCATTGTGAAGGTTTCCAAGAGATCTGAAGTTTTATCATTTTATTCACTGCCCGAATTCGAAGAGTGGAAGAGTCGTACTGAAAATTACAAGACGTACTCTGTAAAATACTACAAAGGTTTGTTCAAAAACATAATAATTGAAAATTGTTAGCAGTTTGGTAACTTTCTTTATAAATTCAGGTTTGGGTACCTCCACATCTCAGGAGGCTAAAGAATATTTTAACAACATGGACCGTCACCGAATTCGATTCGTCTATGGGGGCCAACAAGACGACGATCACATTTTGCTAGCGTTCAGCAAGAAACACATCGAACACCGCAAAGAGTGGCTCACCAATTTCATGGTACAGACCAAGAAGCGTAAAGAAATGGGCATGCCAGAAAAGTATCTTTATACGAAGAACACCAAGTGCATTTCCTACACAGATTTCGTAAACCTCGAATTGGTTCTGTTCTCCAATGCCGATAACATTCGATCCATTCCCAGCATGGTGGACGGCTTAAAACCGGGACAGCGCAAGGTTTTGTATACATGCATCAAAAGAAACGACAAGAAGGAAGTTAAAGTTGCTCAATTGGCTGGATCGGTTGCCGAGAAGTCCGCTTACCATCACGGCGAAGTGTCGCTTTGCATGACCATCGTTAACCTGGCACAGAATTATGTTGGTTCCAACAATATTAACTTACTTGAGCCAAGAGGTCAGTTTGGAACGCGTCTGAACGGCGGTAAAGACAGTGCCAGTCCCAGGTACATCTTCACCAAAATGTCGCCACTCACCCGTTACATTTTCCATCCGCACGACGACGCAATTTTGAAGTATGAATACGATGATAATATTAAAATTGAACCTCAGTGGTACTGTCCCATTATTCCGATGGTACTGGTTAATGGTGCGGACGGTATTGGAACCGGATGGATGACTAAAATTCCCAATTATAATCCACGAGAGTTGGTGGCTAATGTCCGTCGATTATTGAACGATGAAGAAGCTACTCCTATGTTGCCCTGGTACAAAGGTTTCAAGGGTACCGTTGAGTGTGCCGGTGAGCACAGATATGTAACGAGTGGTGAGGTTTCTATCATCGGTCCGAATACCATCGAAATCACTGAATTGCCGGTGGGCACATGGACCCAGAATTATAAAGAAAACGTTTTGGAACCACTGTTGCATGGAAATGATAAAATAAAGGTACCGATTATTCAGGATTACAAGGAGTATAATACTGATACCACCGTTCGCATGGTTGTTACATTATTGCCGGAAAAGTATGAATCAGTTGAAGAGGAAGGATTCCACAAAGTCTTTAAACTACAGAATATGATTAGTACAGCGTCCATGTGTGTTTTCGATGAGTTGAGCTGTTTGAAGCGCATGGAATCGGCCACTGATATTCTGCAGGAGTTTTTCGATCTACGCTTGCGATTGTATACAACACGAAAGAACTATTTGCAGGGAATTTTGGAAGCCGAAGCGGAGAAATTAAGCAATCAGGCCAGATTTATCAGCGAAAAATGTAGCGGTGTTATTGTCGTCGAAAATAAGAAGCGCAAGAACATAATCGATGAGTTGATAAACAGGGGCTACACTCCAGATCCCGTTTTGGCCTGGAAAGAATCTCAAAAAGATCAAGATAACGAAGAGGAAGAAGAAACCGAAGAGGACAGTAGTTTGGACAATATGTCGGACGCCAAGAAGTTTGATTACTTGTTGGGCATGTCCATGTGGATGTTGACCGAAGAGCGTAAACGCGAATTAATGCGTCAGAGAGATGAAAAAGTACAAGAACTCAATACATTGAAGGGCAAGACCAATAAGGACTTATGGCGCGGAGATTTGGACGAGTTTATGCAAAAACTGGATGAGGTCGAAACGAAGGAGCGCATGGACGAGCAGGGCAACAAAGTGAAGTTAGAAAAGAAGGGTCCTGGTGGTAGGAAGAAGATCCCTATGTTCGAGACGTTGCCGTCGCCGATTGGACAGCGTGTGGCACCCACTATTACCAATGATATGAAGAAGAAAATTGATGCTATTTCTAAAGCCAAGGACAGAAAAAAGAAGGGTATCAAAGAAGAACCCAGCGAGAACGGCGAAGAAGACGAATTCGATAAAATGGCTAATTCTAAAAAATCAATGATAAAGAAATTGGGCACTCCGGAGGAGGCAGAAAAGCGTGGCAGGGGCAAGAAGAAGAATCAGAAATCTGATGGTATGAAGCAGACCAAATTGGATTTCTCCAAGAAGAGTCCAGGTAATTAATTCAATGTTAATGCAGTTGGTAATTCAATAGTTAACTTTTGTTTCTTTGTATTTGCAGTTAAAAAGAAGCGCGATTCTTCGGACGAAGATTTTGTTCCATTGACTGAAAAGCCGAAGAGGAACGCCAGTAAGAAGACTTACAACTTATCCGATTCCGAGGGCGAGTCTATGAATGGTAAAAGTGATTCTGATGGTAGCGACTTCGAGATGGAAATGAAGAGAAACAGTAGCAATAACGTACATGAGACCAGTGATGATATGTTCGACCAGCTTGTTGGCAAAACCGAGAACAATAAACCGGCGGAACAGCCGGTCAAAAGAAAACTGTTGAATTTAGATGATTCTGATGAGGAGGAACCTAAAAAAGTGGTGAAGCCTAAAAAGGCGAAGGCTGCTACTAGTAAACCTGCAGTACCTAAATTCGACAGTTCATCGTCGGAGTCCCCGAAGAAGAAGGGCAAGAAAAGCAACGACGACGACGATTTCGAAGTTACTAGCAAAAAAAAGAAAGGTGGAGGACGAAAAAAGAAGGGCTCGGATTCGGATTCTGATGTGGAGAACGGGGACTTTTCGCCTATGCAACCGGTGGCTCGAAGCCAAAGGGCTCGAAAACCCGCCAAGTTTGTTTTTGATTCTGACGAAGACATCTCAGATTAGTTTTAACATCGTTTTTTTTATAAACAATTTTTAACCACTTACATTAAGATAGAAGGACTAAATATTTATTTTTTCGTTGCATTAGTAATTTATGTCCATTCTCATTTTTCAGCTGCAAAGTATAATCATATAAAATAATTGTTAGCATAATTTTTATATAAAAAAACAACTAAAACGTAATAAACTACACTGCGTAAAGTATCACTGTAGTACTTTTTGTTGGTAGTTTAGTTCTAAGAATAGACAATTTTATAAGGAAAGATTTATTTGGCAATAGATTCGTTAAGTTGAAATATTTTGGCTTTTCGTTCCTTTTTCTTAAGTTTTAGGTAGTTTTTCACTTAAATCTTAACAAGTGGACGAAGTCTGTTCTTAAAGTACGACTATTTACAATATTGTAACAATAAGTGTGCATTTACCACAACCACCCGTAAGGCAAAAATTTGGCAGGAAATTTTTGTTTGTTTATAGCAGGCCAATGTTTGTCCCAAGGGTGTAGTTATACGAACCTTGTGCAGAACAGTAAGATAACGGTAGCAATAATTGCAAAGTTTGTTATGGAAAACGATTGCGTGTCTAATAATAATAATAATTGCAGTAATGGAATTATAGTAAATTACCGTTTTTATAATCGCTTGTAATCATCCATTGTATCAAACGCTTCATTTGTAAATAAAAATTTGAACAAAAAATCCTTGATATTTTTTTTTTCCGGATTTTAAAAAGAATAGTTTCAAATTTCGCGCAAAATTCATAGCTTTTGTTTTTACCTAGAGCACCGCGATGATAAATACGAAAAATAAATTGTAAATATTAATTAAAATAATTCACATATTTTCGTGATAAAATAGAAAAGATAAAAAATATGACATCACTTCTAATGCGCTTATAAATAATTTGATAAAAGTAACAATAAAATTAAAAATATTTTCACACAAGGTATTTAAAAATCAAATAAACTGGTAAAAAAATAAATGTTGAAAGCAACAGTTTTCCATGACGCTTCAGCATAAGTCCTTGAGCATAAAAATTCACACGCTAGCTAAATTTTAGAATGCGTTTAAAGTACTTGTACTTCCCTAACAATTAATTTTCATTTTGCATTAGACATAAATCTATGGCCATCGAATTACGTTCTCATCATCGTTACAAAAATATAACACGTTTATATACACTTATTGACTAAAAATTTCCCTTTAATTGATTGCTTCGTATTGCACCGCGAACAAAAACCTGCAGTTATTGCACCTAGCACAAACAACCATGCAATACGAATAGATTACGAAAAAAAAAAATAGACTAGAAGTTTTTGAGCTATAATGTAGACCATAAAAAAGGTACTGATTTAGAATTTCCGTTGTCGCTCTTACGCCTCGATGTTATTGTTCTTGATGGAATCATCGTAATTGGCAATCTCGAGCGAGCTCAAGCTGCTCAAAGAGGTGTAGGAATTGTTAATTACGTGCGGAGCCTCATTGAATTCATCGAGCTCGTCTATGTCGGCGGAAGAAGGACCGGCCAACAAGAAGTACTGCTCGGACCTGGTGGGCCACAGTAAATGGGCCATCACGCAATAAGCGAAACAGTCTGCGGAGTACGTGATGCCCAGCAACAGTTTGAATCGCCACAAGGCGGACACGTGCAGTGCTATGAGGGCCAGAATGGGCAAATAGATAAACCAGACCAAACTGGAGGCTCCGAAATGCAGCAAAAAGTTTAGCTTCTGCATGTTGTGCTCGTAGTACATTGTCGTGCGCAATTCGTACAAAAACCAAACCATGATTAGCGATCGAAACACTATGATTAGCCAGCCGGGCCACGTCTGGTATTCGTCGATGTCTTCAATTATGTCTACTTCCGTCTGAAATACATTTGTTTCCTTAGTTGCTATAAATTGGTTTAATTATTTTCATTATTTACCAAGTTCCAGACGTAGAGGAGAATATGCACAATGCCGTAGCAAAGCCAAATGGCAAATACTAGTGGTTTCCAAGTTAATTCCATTCTTGTTACTGCCCAGCCTTTTGCAAGCAGTAGTAACAGCAGCATAAAAGATGTCTGTAATGTTTTTAATTTTTGTCATAGTAAATTTAGGTAATAAAAATTGATTAAATTTAACTATTAGAATAAATTTAAGTAGTAAAAATAAATTATATTAAACTATATTAATAAATATTAGTAATAAATATAAATGAAACTATAAAGATAAACAAATAAAAATAAAAATTTACCCTGGATAAAATATCAAATATGTCTCCAGCCATTGCCAATTTCGGATATCCCACGCCGTCCAATGAGAACTTCAAGTTGTGAATTAAAATCATGCATAAAGCAATGAAATCCAGGAGCAAACTGGCCGTAAAGAGCTTCGTCACAGGATGCTTCTGAATGCGCACCGCGTGCAATTGCAATGGCACTAAAATCATGTAGCACAGCCAGAACAGCAAATAAAGTTCAAGAGTATTCTGTCTATCAAAGGAAAACTGGTATGATAAAGTGCTAAAAGAGGAAACATTAGGATTCCCATTGACTAGCCAAATATCATAATTCAGTTCGTAGTTTCTGGGGAAATTATAATGCAGCCATTCATGTGTTGTTTCATTTTGATAACAGGCCACCAGTGAAATGTACCAAAAAGAAGGCTGCACAAAGTCTTGGATAACGTAAGTGAACTGATGTCCCTTTATTACATTCCAGGGAGTGTCTTCATCAGGACACAGCTGCCCCTTGGGACAAGGAACTTTCCTAAAGTAATCACTACCGTTTTTATTCTGAGGATCATATGCCTTGTATCGAAGTTCACTGAACATCCTTTTGCAGGCTTCACTTTTGTCGTAAACCACATGGTTTTGGTAGTACTGTAAGAAGAGAGATCGTCCCAGGACTGCAAATGTTACATTGACGGGGAACCGTTGATTTGAGGTGATATTTCCAAAGATGTATCCATGAGTGGATGCAGGCTGATGCATATCTGTTTTTTGAAAACCGAACTTGATGAGGAACTTGAAAAAGTCGTTAGTCCGAAACGTTCCTTTTAAATGTGTACACTGCACATTCGAACCACTTAAAATTATTGCAAATAGCGCGATAAATATTTGGTGTTTGTGCATTGTTACTAGTTTTATGTATTAATTATGTTTGCTAAAATATGTTTTCACTATTCGTTACGTCAGTTTACCCGCCAGACTTTCATTGCTGCTTTTTCAAGTGTAACACTCCTCACTGTTATACTTTAACAACATTTCACTTTTTAAAAGTAATTGTTATAAAATGGATTTCTTATTTTTGTTTCTGTTCTGCTGTGCACTGTGCTCTGCGAAAAAAAAAATGCTGTCAAATTATAGGTTAAATAGCGGACAATCAGAGCTGCCAACTTAAAAGTCCCTAAAAATCACCAAAAAATCTCCTAAAAATTAACATAACCTTACTATTGCCACGAGTTTTTAAAAACTTTAAAAAGTTACAGATGAAAGAGTAATTTTATTTTTAGAAAAATGGTCAGACATAATAATCAATTGCCTGAGAATTTGCCTCAATTGCAAAATCTAATCAAGCGTGACCCCGAATCTTATCATGAAGAATTCCTACAGCAATTGCAGCATTTCAACAATACCATTGAAGTGTTTGAGTTCAATCCTGAGAAATACAACAAAACCCTTGATGAATTATCAATGTTCATGGCACAGGTAGCTCAGTGTTACCCGCAAGATCTTAAGAACTTTCCACAGCAGTTGATTGCTCTATTGGAAAAGCACAATACTGTTTTGGACAATGCAATGCGAATGGTATTCTGCAGGTCACTAATTTTACTCAGAAACAAAAACCTGTTAGCTCCTACAGACCTATTGGAACTGTTCTTCAAGCTGTTAAGATGTCAAGACAAATCCTTGAGGACCTTTTTGGAAAATCATATTGTAACAGATATAAAAAATCAGAATGCAAAACACAAAAATGTTAAATTGAACACCACATTGCAAAATTTTATGTTCACAATGCTAAAAGACACTAATAATAGGGCTGCTAAAATGTCTCTGGATATAATGGTGGAGCTGTATAAGAAAAACGTGTGGAATGATGCAAAAACAGTGAATGTAATAGCCACTGCATGTTTTTCCAAAGTTATGAAAGTAATGGTTGCTGCCCTTAAATTTTTCCTTGGCAAGGACCCAGAGGAAAAAGATTCAGATGAATCCGATTCTGATAACGAAGTAGATCCAAAAGAAGTAATGATGGCTAATAAAGTGAACAAGAAGACGCGCAAAAGAGAGAAACAGCTGAACAAAGTGAAGAAAGCTGTTGTCAAAGCTCAGAAAAAGAAATCCAAAGCTCCCGTTTTCAATTTCTCTGCTCTTCAGTTGATTCATGATCCACAAGGGATGGCTGAGAAATTATTTAAAATGTTGGAAGTTTCCAATAAGAGATTTGAAGTGAAATTAATGATTCTGGATGTGATTTCAAGACTAATAGGATTGCATGAACTGTTCCTTTTTAATTTCTATCCTTATTTGCAAAGATTCCTGCAGCCGCATCAAAGAGAAGTCACCCGAATTTTACAATTTACCGCCCAAGCGTCACACGAATTGATTCCTCCTGATATAATTGCGCCGGTACTGAAAACAATTGCTAATCAATTTGTAACTGAGCGAAATTCTTCCGATGTGATGGCCATCGGATTGAATGCTATTAGGGAAATTTGCGCCCGGGCCCCTCTTGGAATGGAAGAAGATTTGTTGAGGGATTTAGCAGAGTACAAAAGCTATCGCGATCGATCTGTTATGATGGCTTCCAGATCGTTGATTCAATTGTTTAGAAAAGTGAGGCCGGAATTGTTGCATAAGAAAGACCGCGGAAGACCTAACGAAGCCACCACTGAAATGGAAGTAAAAGAATACGGAAAATTAGATTCGAAAGATTATATCGTTGGTGCCGAAGTACTGCTGAAGAATGAGGAAAACGAAGAAGTGGAAATTAATTCCGAGAGCGATTCCGATGACGATCAGTGGATCGATATTAAACATTCTTCTGATGAGGAAATTGAGGCTGCCAGTGGATCAGAATGCGAAGAAGATGAAGAGGAATTGGATGAAGAGGAAGAAGAAGAAGAAGATTCCGATCCAGAGGAAGACGATGAATCTGAAGAAAATTCCAAATTAACTCCAGTCAAAGCAGAAACAGTTACCGATGAGAAAAGCAAAAGAGTTATTCTTAAAGCGAAAGACCGTAAATTATTGCACAAAAAGGAGAAAGCAGCGCAGGCACAGAAAATCAGTATCGATCGGCTGTTAACCGATGAGGATTTTCGACGCATCGATGTTGCTAATGTTAAGAAGCAGTTCGAAAGTGCCAGCAAGGGAATCAAGAGGAAGCACGAAGAAGTCATCAAGGACCCGGGTGCTTTGGTGAAATTAGGCGACATTGAAAATATTCACAAGAAGCGGAAGCATGATAAGCAAACGCGCGTGGAGAGTGTTCGAAAGGGGCAGGAGGATCGGGAGAAATTCGGTTATAAGGATGGTCGTAAAAATATCCATTGCTCCAGGACGAATAGGGAACGCAGCAAGAAAAAGAACTTTCAGATGATCAGGCATAAAGTGAAAGGAAAGGTCAAGCGCAGTTTTAAAGATAAGCAAATTGCTCTCAGAAATCACTTGACAAAAATAAAGAAAATGCGTTGAGTTTTCACAGCTTTTTTTCTTTTCTTTTTGGACATGTTTTATAGTATGTTTTCTTACTATCTAATTTAATTTTGGTTTCATTTTCCTTTGTTAATTATTAATTAATATTAATGAATGCATATTTGTAATTTAAAATGATGTTTTTATTTACTGGAAATGTTGTTGCAGTTGTCCTTCATTTCAGGTTCTTTTTCAAATGTAAAAATATGTTTTTTAATTTAAAGTTTGGTAAATTAAAAAGAATGATTTTGGAAATAATTATATATAAAAAAAAAAGAGAAAAAAGTGAGGATGGCTATAATAAAAAGTTATAGAAAAAAGAAATATTATTTTAGGGATATTTAATGCTTAAACATTACAACCAAATTTTTCAGAATTTTATTTCACATTTCTGCTGAAACTTTGGTGGTTAAATTTATAAAAATCATACTTCTCGTAACTAAATTAATAAAAATAAACTACGTATGCAATTTTAATATAAATTTTTGTTCGAAAAATAGACTTAAAATTAGTTTTTCTCAATTATTTCTATTCAGATATTGTTTTGTCATTGGAAATTATTCGTTGGAAACTAATAATGTTTCGTATTTCATTAGGAATTTTCGAAAACGCATTCTTTTTAAGCGTAGCCATTTTCTTAAACCGTATTTGGGTAACTTCTACTGGGCAGAATTGTACACACAATCAATATCCCTTTACAAAAACTGGACATGTTTTTTGGTTCCCAAATTAATCTATTAATCTAAAAAATAGTACTGAAAATTTACAATAATGGTGATTTTTTCACTGTGTCAAATTAATTTCATGAAATTGGTTTTGGTTATCAAAGAAATAATTCATTTTTAGTTTCCTTTTTTCTGAATAAATCAGGAACCAGGAAACATTTCCCTTTGTGCAAACGGAAATATGCTGAGGATAAAATTCTGTCCATTTTTTTGCCACATCACTGAATTGCTATCTCTGAAAATGTAGAAGTAGACCCTGAATATTGCAATTACCAAAGTTGATAATGTAAGTAATCCATTTTTGGTAATGAAAAATTATAAAACTTAATTTTAAGCAAATTATAGATATCAAAATAACTTTAAGTGTATACTACAAATTAATTCTAAATTAGTTTGTTTTTATATCTCAAATTACGGGATTTGATAAAATGAATGTCATCTTTTTATCAATAGAAACTAAAATTGATTGTAAAATCTGAAAAACAAAAAGACAAAAAAAATTAAGAGAAATTAAGACAGAAAGGAAAAAAATTGCCTTATTGCAAAAACAAATCAGAAAGTCCTGAAAGAAAATATCTTTGAAAGTTCATTAACTTGTAAATCAAGTAAGATTAATTAATTTTCATTAAGCTAAAAATATTTTCGATAGATACGCTGTGGTAAATTACCAGAATCGAAAAAAATTCTCCGATTTACTCAGTTTAATCAGTCGTAGACTTTAATATGCAAATAAGCGATGATTTAAAATCAACAAGCGAACAACTTACAATTTCCTATGCGACAAAAATTGAAACAATAGAAGCAAAGCAAGAATGGCTTAATGAGGTATTATTTATTAGTTCAGTCGCTACTCAGAAACAATTGGATGATATTATCGCAGCACTAGAATATGCAATCTGTAATATAAGTTTTCAAGTCGTTTATCGACGACCTTTGTTTATTAAAGAGGTTGCATAAACCATAAATAGTCCGAGGAACGAATAAAAAATAAATTAACCGCAGTTTTTGAGCTTCAACAAGTTCGCGATGAAAGAGCTATTCAAGTTTGCAGTTTTATTATGCATCCTGGTGCAACACAATCACGCTGTCATGTCTCCCATCATCGGAGTGCTGGCCCAAGAAGCTTACGCTTTGGAAAAGATTTTCCCGAGCGAAGATCTCTACAGTTTCATTGCTTCTTCGTATGTGAAATTCGTGGAATCGGCCGGAGGACGAGTTGTGCCGGTCATGTAAGTAATTTCTTGCTTATTTTCTCAGTTTTCAAGAAATTTATATTTTTACTGGAAGCACTTTTTATATTAATTAAAGCTAATTGCAGGATTGGACGTGATAAGAAATATTATCAGAATATCATCGATACAACTAATGGGTAATTATTGTATTTTATTATTATTATTTTGATTTGCGAATAAATGTAATGTTGTATGCATATAAAAGAAATAATTTGATTTAATTTAAGAACATAAGAACTACTTAAAACTTTGCTGGATTCGTGGTTGAATTTTTAAGAAGTGTATTTGCAATTATCTGCTTGAGTTGATTTGTCAAAACACTTGCTAATTGTTTCAATTCATATTTCGGCGTACCGTTAAATAAAGTTTTTTTTTATTGTAGAAAAACTAATTAAGAACAGTTATAAGTTTGGCTCTGAGTAATTACAGGAAATTATCCCTTCGTAAACTAAAAAAATGTTTTTTTAAAATTATTTTTAAATGTTTTTACTAATTTTTATCTAAACAAAACAATAGCAGCTAATAAGAGATATCTGATATAACTTTAATAAAGAATTCTCAATTACTATTTAAAGCTAATTAATTTCTATTTGTTTAATATTGTGCAAGATATTGTTTGCAATCGAGGAATTATTTTCTAGATATCCAAAATTTCTTAGAAATAAAAAAAAAACAATTTATTCTTAAAAGGAAAATTAAAATAAAATAAATTTAATAATTAATAACATTTTACAAAATAAAGTGATCTTTTAATTAATTTATTTTGATTTTGTACGATAGATAAATTATTATGAAAATGTAAAAATTGTTTTTTCTTCTTAATGAAGTACCAAATAAAAATTAAAACTTTTAGTAACTAAAAAAAAATATTTAAATCGAAATACTTATTTTAATTAGAATTGCTTGAAATATTACGCAAAAAGAAAATAATAAAGTGCTTCTAATTGAAAATCTTTCCAATAAACTAATTAACTAAATAAATGAAACAATGAAGCAAATAATGATAGGTTTCTTTACATTTATTTGAAAACTTTAATTAAATAAAAATTGAGTTCTGGGATGAAATAAAGTTTTGTTTAGTTAGAACACTCGAATTACTATTGATAATAAAACAAATTAACTTTTATAAAAACCGTAAATAAAACTAAAAGGTATTAAAAGTCGTCGATCACGATTTCAGATTTAATAGTTAAAAAATTAAAAAAACTGAAATATTTTAAGACTATTACTTCCCGGAGGGGCGGTTTGGTTCAATCAAAGCAACGGATACGCCGATGCGGGCCAAATACTTTACGACTACGCCCTAAAAATAAACGATCAAGGGGATTACTACCCGATTTGGGGCACTTGTCTCGGAATGGAATTACTGGCACAGGCAGCGATCGGCGGCAAAGAAATCCGCGCCACTTGCAAGAGCAAAAAAGTCTCCTTACCCCTGAACTTCAAACCGGGTAGGTATTACCGAAAAAAACAAAAACACAAAAACATTTAAAAAATGCCACGAATGACGCAATAACTACATTAGCTACCGCTGAAACTTTGCAGAATACAAATCCAGCAAACTATTCCGTAATGCCTCCGACGAAATCCTCAGCATATTGTCTTCGGAGAACGTAACCGTTAACAGTCACGGCTTCTGTTTCACGGAGCAAAACTTTTCCGATTACGGGCTCGATAGGAAGTTCCGCGTTTTATCGACCAATTTGGATGAATTCGGATTGGAGTTCATCTCGACGTTCGAATCATACAGATATCCGTTCTACGGGGTGCAGTTCCATCCAGAGAAGAACATGTTCGAGTTCAAGAAGGACAAGAGCACGCTGCATACGCACAACGCAGTGAAAACGTCCCAGTTTTTCGCCAATTTCTTCGTCGATGAGTGCCGCAAGAACAAACACGATTTCGGCGACGAACTCAAAGGGAAGCTCATCTATAATCACAGCCCACGCTACAGCGGCATTTTGGGTAGTATTTACGAACAGGTGTATCTGTTTTCCAAAGGAGATTGATGTGTCAGTGTAAAATGACCGGCGCGATTATGTAAAACCCATTGTGGCGTAATTGCAAGTTACTGATGTAACGTAAGTGTTTGTATGGGATGCATTGCTGAATTGCTGATGTACTCATAATGGACTGACTCTATTCACTTGTTGATGCATTCGAACAACCCGAAACAAAGTGCGTATCGGTATATTGTTTTCGGTTGTCTGTATGTACCTATATACTTTAGGTTTAGACAATCTTCGTTGCGTAATTACGTGTCGACTGCATATTTACAATTAAATTATGTTCCTG
The DNA here is from genome assembly GCA_030556065.1 of Holobus sp. GC000080. Taxonomy (NCBI): domain Eukaryota; kingdom Metazoa; phylum Arthropoda; class Insecta; order Coleoptera; family Staphylinidae; genus Holobus; species Holobus sp. GC000080. Next base: position 58,489 of record JASKGO010002481.1, read on the forward strand.
GAGTAAATATAGAGTAAATAAGGACTGTATGTACTTAGAATTCATTACCTTTTATTGTTCTTGATTATGATTACATACTCGTAGAGCAACAATGAATAAACTTTTTAAATGCACTTTTTTTCTATTTTTCTATTCTAAAACCGAAATTTTTGGTTTATTTTCATCAAGTAGTAGTCCATAGTTTTCTTAAAATTGCAATGAAATGATAAATGTGTTAATTTTGTTTCTACAGGTTTTTCGTATATTGTTATTGAAGTTTATGAAAAAATTATAATCTTTTTCCCAAATTGAGGTAAACATTTCGGTTTTTAATTTGTTTCAAATTATGGCGTGGAAAATACATAATCCATCTATATAAATTTCATTAAAACTTATAGAAAATTATACATAATTTAAGATTTTGTTACAAATTTCGTATTTTTTACTTTATTACATTATTTAGTACATAAGTTTCATCCACTATTTGATTTATTAAATAAACTGTTAATGTATGTTTTGAGCACAGACTACCATTTAAATTGTAAGGGACATTTATTTTATATACCATGCCAGTTATACAGTGTGGATGAATGTATGAATGACAAAGAACGAATGAGGAAGTCAGTATGAATTGAGCGCTCGTAGGCTGAACAATTAATGTACCTTGGATCAATTTGTCCAATAAACGAGCATACCTGATTTTATTGTTTTCCATACTAAATTCTTTGAGTCAATTCGAAGTGGTGCCCTAAAGTGGAAGAGTAAGACCATCCATCAGGAAGTTCACCCACAGCAACCCGAAAGCGAGCCAGAGGGAAGTAGCCAGGACTGTTCGTGCAAGACTGTGGTCTGTACCGTAAGGGATTTTGGGCACGTTACAAAATATTAGAGATAGCATAGTTTTTTTCAAGATGTGAAATGATTAGAACCCCTAAAGTTTATTTATCCTCGTTAATTAAAGATTTGTAAGGAAATGTCTACCATAATTTAGAACAGAGGGAGTAAATTTTTCTATTTGAAGACGAATTTATATCAGTTTATCTCAATCACCGTCAGTTTTCTTATAATTGCAATGAAACGAGAAAAAAAAATCTTTTAACTTTGTTTGCTTAAGTTTTTTGAATGGTTGTTAAATTTTATGTAAACATTTAATAAGTTTATTAAATTCCTCCTCTACATTTTCACCAGAAAGAAAAGGTCCATTGTTAGAAAGAATTTTTTTAAATTTGAACAATACATATATTTATTAATTTATTCACAACTCAATAAACTTATTTTTTTTTTGTAAATAATTTAGTACTAAATAATGGATAACTTTAGGTAAACAAATTGCCAAATATAATTTAAAATATTTTGCAATATTGTCTTTATCATTAAAAATAATAAAATAGATATGACTGTAAAGAAAAAAGAAAACTTTAGGCACAATTAAAAGAAAACGATATAAAAATTACTAAAAAAAGAATTAAATATTTTTTTTTGCAAATTGTATTTGAAATTTTTGATTTTATTTTTCTTTTTACACAATTTTTTAAACAAATTCAAATATTTTCCCAGCTAATTAAAATAATAATATTTTATCATTTTATTAAAATTTTTAAGTTTGATTTACAAGAACGTAATAAGGTAGATTAAGCTAGTTCGTCATCAAGGTACTCGTAATATGATTATGCTTTGTTTCATAATTAACAATAACAACGCTATAACTAAATGTAATCAATTGGTTTGAAAATAATAAATTTCGGCATTAAATTACTCAATAGCAATAGGACGAATAATACAATGATGCGAAGCAAGCTAGTGCCATATTTCTAATGCGCGTGGAATCAGTATAATATTCGCTGTTGTTTGTGGGCGGTTGCTGGAAAATTGGTCTGGCTAGGTTGTTTAAGGAGAGCATTATACGGAAAGTTTGGATTTATAGGAAACGTACGTTCTATTGAATCCATCATCATTGATCCCGATCACGTTTGTCTTCAAGGAAACTAACAACTCAAATTAGGCCAACGAATTTAATTAAACAATAGTGGCTGGTAATAGCACCTAGTGCCATGAAAAAAGTGTGAAAATTTCAACTCAAAAATTATTTTCATCGAATAGCAAGTTTATAATGTTCCATTTACTTTCTTCCTTTAATATTTTTTTTATGTAACCAATCTAAGCTTCTATTTTCTACTCCACTTAGAAATTATTTTTAATTAAATATTTAAGAAATGTTAAAAATTATGGCGAAACGATTATTATTTTGGTTAATTAGGTAATGAGAATATTAATAAATGATTCGCAATAAAGCCTTTTAAACTAATAGGGAAACAAACGTTAAAATTGTCACGTAACATAAGTAATCAACACTTACGAGCCCAATTAATTAGTTACATCAGTTCCTTAACTAATTATTTGATTATTTGACAATAATATCTTAATTTAATATTACAAAGGATGGTCATGTGACGTACTAATGGCCCGTGCCTTAAATTACCTATATGCTTATGTATAAACCGACATCAAAGATTTTAAAACAGTCCACAAAAGAAAAATTATAACTGAAATTATCATTATTTGATTTTTTTAGGGTGACATCAATGGGGATGGTAATTTATAATAATAAAAACTAAAAATAAAATTATTATAATGCCGTTTTGTTGCTGAATAGTGAATTCACATGGAAATCAAAGGAATGTAACTTTTTGATTATTTTTAATAAAAAGTTGGACAATTTTCCATATAAAATTGTAGAATCGAGTGAAAGTTTCCTTAAAAAATGCAAATATTGATTTATTTTATATAAGTTAAGGACTAATTTAAATAAACTTTTCATTTATTTGCTGAGAATTGTATTTTCTTTGAATATTCAAAAGAAATTCTTAATTATAACAATTACCAAAATTTAATTCAAGGTGTTTCATATTTTTAATTAGTTTTTAATCATTATTATTGCTAAAAATGAAATAAATGTAAATGTTGTAAATACATTTTTTAATTACGTTGTAATATCTTAATTTGTTTAAAGGTATTTGGAGTTTTTATACAAACGAAGTAATTTTATGTATTAGTTAATAAAAATAATAGTAATGGTCCGATTTTAATAATATATACTCTATATTATTTCTAAACAATTGTTTTTTAATATTAAATCAATACTATTGTTTAACTTTCAAAGCGTTTTCTACAAAACTCAAAATACACAAAATTTTACAATTTCATTTATTTATTTACTATAAAAAAAAACAAAATCAAAAATTGTAGTGATATATAAACTAGTTTAAAAGTTATTAAACTTTTTCGAAATTTTGGGGTCGTCGCTTACCCACTTTATTTATTTTTTCATATCGGTTGGGTCTCCTTAAGTTTTAAATAGGACCAACAAATTCAAAAAGTTCATTTTCAAATTTGCTTATAACAACCAAAGCAATCAACCGATTTTACGAATTTTTTCATTAACTTATAGCTAATTAGTTTACCATTAATTATCTCAAACAAAAGTTTAAATTAAATATATTTTTTTACTTATAGAGGGATACAATTTTTAGTGGGACGGTGGTAATTTATAGCAAGAAAAAGTTATCTTATTGGTTCTTTCACTAAATGATTTCTAATTATGTAGATTACTTTAACTATCTTAAACAAATTTTTAATTAAAATAATTTTCTGATTTTCTGATTGGCTGAGTGATATCATGATGACTGTAATTAATTTTAAACAATGCAATAAGATAATTCAAAAAAGCAAATAATTACAAATTAAACTTTCATTAGTAGAGGAATTACATTTTACGTTGTTTTTCTTTCGTGATAAACCCGGAACATGTGCAATTAAAACAATCGAACGTTTTAGTTGTCCACCTACAAGCAGCGGTGCGTTATGCAAGGATATAAATAGATGATGAAGAGCAGACAGGTATCTTTGGACGAAACACGTGATGGTTAATACCGCATGTGATCATTGTGATTACCTTTCATTTGAAACAATACGCCCTCTAAATTTAGCCTGCAGCAGGACTACACAGGACAACAAAAGGACCAATGTCTATTTAAGAAAAGAATGGAAAGTTTAAAATAAGAAGACCGTCGTGTAGCGAACGGTACAAACGAGAGAAACTCCCTCGCACTATACAAAAGGAACAAAACGGGTGGCACCATTTCATAGGCTTGATGGCAAACAACAGGAATCCTTGAAGAAAAAAGTGTGACAGAATTGTGCGCGAAGGAGAAATGCCGGCACGGGTTTTACGAAGTAAAAAGGACAAATACCAACAACTTATTTATTACATATTATAATATATTATATACATATATTATATGCAAAGGAAATGAATCGTTGGTAGTATCGATTTCTTCGCTGTTTTCACCAATCACGCTTTTTAAAACGTGCATAGGGGCTGCAATTAGTCGGCCAAGTACGTCATTTATAAAGAGGTGTCTGCATTACGTTCATTTTATAATCTCACTGCATGCATTAAACACTGCTTTATAGGGTGATAATCTTGTATCTCCTTTTTAATCAATAATTGGTGCAAATTTTATTCGATGTTCGCGATGTCTATGAAATATATTTGTAACAATTATGTTTCATTTTAAATTCGTATTCGAGGATCTTCTTTTTTGAGAGGGAGAGATAGTTACTGAAAATATGAACATAACTTTGACTTTTTAATACACACAGAATATTACATTTTTTTAAAAGTTTTTTTTTCGGAATTTCCACATCGCAAAAGCAGGAAGAATATTTTTTTATATTTTTAATTTTATTTCAGTAATTATTTTAATAGTTTGGATTGATTTATATTATTTTCGTTAAGTTTTCTATTGTTTTTGTGTTTTCAATTGCATTTCTAATTATTTTCTTAATTGGGGTAAATTTTTATTATTTTTAATAAGTTTTGAATTGTTTTTTTTTTATAGTTTTCACTGAATTTTTGTAATTAATTTTATAGTTAGGGTTGATTTTTTTTACCATTTCTAAATACATTTGAATGGTTTTTTTTTAAATAGTTTTCATTGCATTTAAGTAATGAATTTATTAGTTAGAGTTGACTTATATTTTTTGCTAGCTTTAAATTATTGTAAGGGTGCTCATAGCATTTCTGAAATTATTTTAATAGTTGTGGTTGATTGTAATCGTTCTGCCGTTGGAAATTTCCTTATAAACAACTTTAGCGTTAGTTATTTAAAGTTTTAATGTTTAAATTATTACTTCTTAGTTTGCATTTTAAATTAATTTATTATTTAATTATTGTTTTTATTGAAATGAAATAAATTTACATCGTTCTTTACCCATTTGTTGGCTTTTTAGCAGTTTTCATCTATATCCATAATTAATCAGTTCTTTTCAGAGCTAATTATTGATATAAACAATATATATATAACAAAAGAAATACTAATTGTACTTGGAAACGATTTTTATTTAAAAAAAAACCGATTCGGTAAAAAAATAATGTAGGAAACCAGATTTGCATCATTTGAATTTCATAGAATTTTTAAAGGCCGGCTCTTTATTGAAGATCGTCTGTAAAGAGACTTGATTTAATCAATGCTAGCCTATTGTAGGAGAAGCAATATAAGCTGAAAATAATGATAGTTAAATGAAATTGTAAAATAAGTCATATTTTCGATGCATTACTTAGACACGTTGAAACAAAAATCGCCCTGCACCCTTCGATATATCAAAAAATACAACTTTGCTTACTGCAAAATGTCTGTTGTACTAAAAT
>JASKGO010002482.1:0-18720 GCA_030556065.1 Holobus sp. GC000080
AAAGGGCCTTCACAAATTAATTTATCCAAACTTTAAATTTGGATTTTAATAACGATTAATGTGTCCAATAAGTTAAAAGAATAAAAATTGAAAAATGAAGCAGTATAATAAATAGAACCAAAAAATAAGAAATCAAAAACCGACCTAAAGCGCTCGAAGGAGTCTTAAGGATCCAATCACTGGAGGATCCAAGCAGTCCGTGTTGCAGGACCACCACCGGCTTCCTCTTCAGCTTGGCCATCGACGAGGGCGGTATGCGATGATGCGTGAGAATGTATCCATCTTCAGTGGTCACATTGTGCAATTCAACATTGTAGCCGTACTTTCTAATTAAATCAGGCTAAAACGTGTTTTGTGTTTTTCACTATTATTTAAATTTAACATAAGTACCTACACAAAGTACGGATGATTGTAAAATAACAAAAAAAAGGAAAAGATTTGCGCAATTATTTTAAAAGAACGTATTGCATTTGTAATGAACAGAGGTGATATATCTGCGAGTACTTACAGTGCGTAAAACAGCGTCCTCTTCTTCTTGTTGCAACCGGCTGAAATCCAAAGCCGAAGTGGAATTCACGATCCAAATCACGAACAGCAATGTGAACAACGCATTCGAAACATTATAACAATTAATGTTGCTGGCGCTTGGCATCGTCGTACTGCACACCGCGACGCTTTGTCGAAGAATAATCTGCCGGAGTTGAATTAAATGTTTATTAATGTTTGTCTCTCTCGCATAATTGAACAACGTTTAGATGTTCGTCCTTCTTACAGTTCGAATCGTTTTTTTTTTTATACTACATTTTGAATTGGTTCGGTTGGTGTGGTGCGGGTACCAACTTTGCAACTCGTTGATTACTCCTTTTGCGGTATTTGGGTTAACATTTTAATTGGGGTTTTTCGCTGATTATTATTTATTCAGTGGAATTTTTTATTTTTTTTTGTTCGAAAAATTTTATAAATAACTAATTGGTTTTTGTAGATGACGTAGGGAGTTTTTTTGTTTTTTGATAGTTGTTGTTTAATTTTTTCAAAGTTTATTAATTGTAATTTGGGGAATTTAATAACACGGGAAGTAATTACTAATTATAAATAACAGCTTTGGAGATATGATTTTTATTTTATTATTATTATTACTGTTTAAAATTGGGTTTTTAATTTAATTAATTTCTGCAGTTCATCCTTGGTGATTTTAATTTTTTTTATAAAAAAAAAATAGTTTTTTACATAATACTTGTAATCTGTAATATTTTTAGTCTTTGTTGTTATCATTATTTATTATACATTTTATTATTCATTGTTAAAGGCGATGTAATTTGCTGTTTATGAATAAATTTTATAATTATTATTAAAATAAACCTGATGTTTATTAAGTTTTTATAAGGGCCTCTATTTTTTTTTTTTTTTGGTATAAAAGAATATTAATTAAAGATTAATAAATTTACACGATTCAGATAAATTTCAATTTGTTGTTACTTACAGTTTAAACAAAATTATTTACTTTTTATTTTAAAATGGGGAGGCAATTCAAATTTTTCGCTGAATGATTTTTTTTCTTTATGTTTTTTTTAATTCACAAGTATTGCTAAATAAATATTAAAAGAGCTCTCCAACTTTTAAATTCTACTTATAGATCAAAAAAATAAATAAAAAATATTTTAAAATTATTAGATTTTCAAAATTTTCAAATAATTTTTATTTTAAAAACTTATAAATTCTTATAAAACAGAAGTTTTTAAACTAAAAATAATTCGAAAATTTTAATAAAAATTGAGAATTACTAAAGGCTTTCCTATTTAAATTAAAATTACCCTTTAAAATTGAAAATTAGAGAAATTTTCTGTCAACCGAAAAAGTGAGTTCTATAAAATTCTAACAAAATTGAAATTTATGTCCATTAAGCGGAAATATAAATTAATTATGATAGTACTGAAACCACATTAAACTTTTATAAAAGGCACTTTTTTTAAGTTAATGGCCAAAAATTAGAATCTTAGATACTAAAACAATTTAAATAAAATGTAATCAACTTTTACAGCGTAATGGCAAAACACTAAAAGACAATAACAATAATGCAAATTTATTACATTAAAAGGCAAATCCAACTACTTTATTCAACGAAAAAAAAAAATGAAAAAAAAAAGAATAATCATTTTCCTTGAAATTACCATAATATTTTTTCTTTTATAAAAAATCAACCTTTAATACCATAGTATAGTCTTTCAAAAAACTTTATACCAGTGACTCTTATAATTTATCTTAAAATTTAGCAATAAATAAATTATTTACTATCTTCTTTTGTTCCTTGTGGCTAATTCAATAAATTACATTAAAACATTGAATTTTCTTCGGTTCCACAGCTGTGGAAAATTGACGGTTGCCGCAATAAAATTTAAGCAACAACCGAAGAAAATTCAATGTAATTTATTGAAATTTATTAAATAAGCGACAAGAACAATAAAAAAAGAAGGAAACATTATAAAACAGAAATTACACTAAAAGAATTGAAAGCAAAAAAAAAATAAAATAAAAGTTTAACATATTTTCCTCTTTAATATTTATTATTTTATCATCGTTATGCAAAAACCAGCGATTATATTCCTCTTTTTTTGTATAATTTTATTTATCAGTAATGTAAATTCTAAACCAGTAGTAAATTGCAAATGAGCCTAATCTCATAAATTAACCTTACAAAAAAAGAGAACAGAGAGAAACAGAAGCAAAACGAATAATTACGAAAAAATAAAATAATTGCGAAACGGATTTGAATCTCTTATTTGAGGCTATTGTTTTTAACTTTTCAATCATTTTATGCTTTAACTCTTCAAAGTGTTGGGAAATTGTTCGCGGAAAATATTATTAATTGGCAAAACCCACGATTGAAAATGATTAATTTGTAAATACTTTTATTAAGTTTTTTCTTTATTGCAAATTATAATTAATATTCAGATATTAATTTAGATATTCAACAAAAGTGGTCATTGTTTGTGGTTACTTTTTATTTATAATGATTTTTGCATATTCGAAGCATAAGACGAACAATGCTTTCGGTTTCTTTGGTAATAACCGCAAATTTTTTTAAAATTTTCTCTTCTGAGAATCAATTCCAGCAACAACAGCAAAAAAAATGGCATTTTAAAAACAAAAAATGATTTATTTAATTATTATACAATTATAAAGTTAATTTATGTTTTTTTTTAAGTATAAATTACAGTTATTACTTACCGGTAAATTTTCCACTGAAGATTTACTTTAGAGCACGTTCAATCACCGATTATAATTTAAATATACCAAGAAAAAACACGAAAAAAAAAATTTTACATTTAAAGAGCTCATAAAAATAAAAAAATAAATAGACTTGTCACTTTTTTGTTTTGTTTTCGTTTTTTCTTTTTCTTTCGTTTTTTTTTTTTTTTGTAATGATGTTTAAACTTTTTATTATTATTTGGATTTATATCCTTGACACTTAAGAGATTCCTTGTAATTACCGACTTATACAATTCGAGTTTTGTTTACACTGATGCTGAGGAGAGAGAAGAGGTAACGAACGTAAAATAATAAAAAATATTGGTAATTTTCCATTTTTGAATTTGTTTTTTTTTTTTTTAATCACCCGGTTCGATTTGCTCGACTCTCTATTTGGTTCTGGAGTCCGTTCGGAAAATGTATATAAAATTGTTGTAAAATTGCACCAGCTATGGTCTCTCTCGATGAATAACTAATGAGTTTGTGTAAATTGCAGCCTTGAATTGCAATTTATATTTTATAATCCCTGCTCTAAACTAGATTTTATTCATTTATCTAACCAAAGTCTAAAATACCTGTGGAAAATTTGTTTCTGTTTTTTCGCAGAAATTCAAGTTAGAAATGAATTCAAATATTAGCATAATTTCAATAGGAAGTTAAAATTAAACAAACAAAATAAAACTAAAAAATAAAAGTGGCAAAAAATCCTTGCACAATGTAGAAAAATTGGGTTTTTGCAATGACAAGGACTACAACTTAATATTCCAATTAACTCTTTATATTCTTCTTCTTCATCTTATTCTTCTTGTTGTTATTATTGTTAGTTATTTGTAGGAAAATAATTAATAGGTGTTGCACTTTTCGGGCGAGGATATTAACCTTCAGCTAGGATCTGCAGCATGTTGCTGATGGTGTCATCGTAGACCAGCTTTTTCGCGGAGACTCCGTATACGAAGTCTACGTGGCCTAAAATGTGGTTCAGCACGCCTTTGCGAAATCCGCTCGGAAGTGAAAGGTTCAGATGAAGGACGTCGCGAGGCACGACGAAGGAATCGTAGCTGCTGAAGTAAGCGAACACCGGAACTCGGACGTTGGTCAGATTGTACGGACGTCTCGGCTCGAGAATGTAATTTTGGTACTCGCTGAAATCACCTGAAAATATTTTTAGTTTTTTTTTTCTTTAAATTTTGTTAGATTAGATTGACATACATTTTTGATTTTGCATTACTTCCGTTATTAAAAAAAAAAAACTTAACTTTTGAATTTTCAATTGAAATTAATGTCTATTTTTGTAGATTTTCATTTTCAGTTTAATAAACATTTGTTTTGTTATCGTTTTTTTTTTAATCAATTAAAAAATGAAATTTTAATGGTTTTAGAAGGCTTTACTTTTTTGTAATTTGATTTAACTGATTTTATTGATTGATTTAATTGATTTTAAGCAATTAAATTTGATTTTAACTGAAATTTTTGATGATATTTTTTATTTAATTACTATTAAATAATCAAAAAATGCTTTTTTTTATTTTCATAACTTTTTCATTGAAAATTTTCATGGCTTTGGGCAATTATTTCAACATTTTTAAAAAGTTTTATTAAATGTAAAATTTAGTTACTACCAAAAAAATACTTTTTAATTAAAAATTTGTAATTCCATCGTTTTTTTTTTGTTGATAAAAGTCGTTAGAATTATTTTTAAATTTTGCTTAGAATGGTTTTAAAAAAAGAAATTTTAATACATAACTTTAGAAGTATTCATTTAACAATTTCACTTTTTTTTCTTTGGTTTAAAGTTATCCTAAGTAATTAATTTTCTTTCTAATTTTACTTCAATTTTTTTAATTCTTTGTATTTTAATAAATAAAATTTTGAGCGCTATATTTTCATTTATAAAATGAAAATTAATAATTTTTCAATTATATTTTTAAGGGCTTCTGTAATTTTCCTTTCTAACTTTTTTCATATTTTGCATAATTCTGGACGGATTTAAAATATATTAATATAATAATAATAATAATATTTAAACTTCCAAGCGATAATCTTAAAATCTTAATAATAAATAATCAGTAGTAGTAAATAATTATTAGTATAGCAATTTAAAACCAATTCCTTAAATAAAAATCAAAAAAGAACTTTTTTTAAAATAATCCTTAACTTTACAATACAAAAAATTTATATTTTTAATTAATACCTTATTATAAAATATTTCCTAAATTTGAATCAAATTATAAAAATTACTTACCAATTAAAAATAAAGTTAAGCATAATTAAAACTCTTTCGAAATTGCATTTAATCGTTTGTTTTTAACCCTTATTTATTAAAAAGCAAATCTCATTAAGCAATTTCGAAAATCATTCATATAAACAATAATTAATTACAATCAATTAATATTTTCATTTTATTTAAATAGAAATTTAACAACTAAAGAGTGAACCAATAAATAAATAGGAAAAAAATCAAATAATTAATAAGTTTTCTATAAAGAATAGAAACTCTAATAAACTTATTACAGCTAATTAAGCACGCAATTACTAAAACTTTTCAAGTAAACTTCTGAATTCAAAAGACTCGAAATCCTTGATATTATGTTTACTTGCCAACTAAAAACTTTTTATGAAAAAGCTCGATAAGTTTCTTTTGTTGTCTAGACCAGATTGAAAACATTTTGTAGTATATGGTTGTGTTCTGAGAATATTAGTTCTTTTTTCTTTTTTCTAAGCAAAAGTGATTTTAATTCTATGACTTTTGGTCATTTTAAACTATAATTATGACAAACTTTTTAATTTTTAATTGAGCACCGACTTCATCTTAAATATTAAAAACTTTAAATTTATTTATCTCAGCAAATAAAAGACTTTTTAAGGAATAAACACGAAAATTTGGAACAGAGGAAGTAATAATTTATTTTTCTATATAATTTTCTAATATAAAGAAAAAAATTTCCCTTTAATAATTAGCGTTAATAATTCCAATAATAAATATTTAAATAAAAGCTCTTTAATTCGCATTTCAGCATTTTCATGTATTTCCTAATTACTAATTACATGCAAATAAGAAATGTTTAATTAGAAGCTGTTAATTACGGATAAATTAACATGATTTTAAATTGAATTGACAATATTAACATTGTCAGGAGTTTCTGCTATCGAGCGACTCCAAGATTCAACAAAAGATTCTACATATCGATTAGATTAATTATAAATTCAAATTTAAAATCGCTACGTAGCTCTTCGAACAAAGATACTGGAAGATTAAAGTTCAAATTTTCAATTTTCATTAAAGTTTCAAATTTGTTACTAAATTTTGAATTTGATAAGATACCAAGAAAGTGAATTACTTTTTTTTAATCAAATATTCACGATTTTAATCAAAACAATTGTAATTTCTATTTTTTTTTATTTATTATTTATTAGTCTATCGACAGACACTATTTAAAAAAAGAAATAAAAAAATGTTTTGAAATTAAAAAATAATGAAACATTGTCAATGATGTCTTTAAAATTATTTTAAAGGAAAAATAAAATAAAAATGAATATTAAAAAAAATGCTACATAAGGTTTTGATAAAATTTTCAATTCAAATTTGAAATCACTACATTGCTTTTCAAATAATGATACTGAAAGTCTAAAGTTATTTTCAAATTTGTTACTAACTTTTAAATTTGATACAAAAACTAAAAATTTTTTTTTATTCAAATTTGGTTTTTAAGAACTGCAGCATGAAAACTAGAAAATTTTCATTATTTTTGTATTTAATTTGATAAAAGCTAATAAATTTCAAATAAAATTATTAATTTCAATCTACTGCAAAAATTAATTAAAGAAAAAACTAATAAAACAGCGACTTTTTTTCCAAAGAAATTTTCAAACTTTTGCAAAAAAAAAAAGAAAAAAACAATCCTGTATACAAAACGGAGCAGAAATAAAAAGAAAGCACAAAAGCTCAGCATACAAAACTTACAAGAACGTATAAGCTGGGTATAGTGTACGATACACTTGGAGGAGCATCCTGCCGGCGTGTGCTCTAAAATATCAGCGACGATACTTTGATCCTGCTGCTCCTTGTTTGAATTATAGAGGGGCGAGTAAATGGAACCGCAGAAATTCTGCGTTAAATCATTCACAGGACATAAGCGTACGAGGGCTCGGTAAGCGGGACTGCTCGCGAAGATCCTAAAAGAGCCCCGGAATTGCTCGAAAAGCGTGTTCTGCAACAAAATAATACAATGCAAACAAACGAAACAAAAGCGAAAAAAGAAAAAAGAAAAACGGAAAATGAAACAGAGCTTATGAAAAAGTCTGTTTGTTGTTTCCTTCTTTTTTTTTTTAAATTATGAAAATAAAGTGGAACTTTTTCTTCGTCCTTACAAGACCGAAACGTTCCGGGATCGAGATAAATAACGTGATGGCACTGGTTATGTGGCAGAGGAAAGTCGCCGGAGCGTAACTGAAATGGGCCCGAATTTTCGAATTATACTGCGGCTTCTCGGACAGCATCACGTAGAATTGGCCGGCACCTTCGGAGTGACCCAACTGGATCAATTGCTTGCGTCCGGTATATTTCAGGATGTAGTCGATGGTGTTCGGCAGATCGTAGATGCCCATTTCGTGCCACGAAAAGTCCCAAAATTGCCGGTTCTGCGATTGGTTTTGCAAGTTGTAGCGCGTGTGATTTGTCGAGTAAAAGTTGCCGCGGTTGTTCAGCATCCACACGTCGAATCCGTAGTCTGCCAATAAATACCCTGGAAATTTCTTAATTTTCAACTTTTATTGACTTTAAAATTCAATTTTTTAATATTTTTTTTAATAAAACCAAATAATTCAAATAAAAAATAAATAAGTAAAAACTTTATATTTTTCAAAGATAAAAATCTTCATTTTGCTACATAATTTTACATAAAGTTATTAATTTATTTTACAACAAAAAATGAACTAAAAAAATGAAATTTTTCATTGCACAATACAAATAATCTACAGATTAAATTTTAAGATAAATCGGAATTATGCAAAATTTTACCTCATTTTGTTTTTGTTTTGATATCTGATAATAATAATAATTGTAATGACAATAAAATAAAAAAAAAATGAACAAATGAAACGGAAATGAGAAAAATGTTTATTCAATGTAAATGATACTTTATCTCGAAATCTCAAGTATGTTCTTTTGCACAATTTCAATAGTGTCCACAGCGTAATTAATTCGAAGGACCATTTGGTTACGAGCGACGAACGAATGAAAAAAATTGAAATTAAAGTAAATAGAGCATAACTGAAAGTCATTTAATGATTAATAACTGATTTTCCACTGTTTTAATTATTATTGTGTAAACGTATAACGCTTAACGCTTGATGCTTTGCAAATTTATTTCATTAAAGAAATCCATTAAAATCCATTAAAATTCAATTTAATATTTAAATTTTAGCAAAGTGCATTTACATCTCATTAGAATTTTAATTTCTTCGTCTCTTTGAAGTCTTTTAATTTGTGTATTACATTTTTTTATAGATTTTTTTTATTTTTTACTTTTTTTGATGCATTTTTTTAAGTTTGCAATTTTTGTTCGGATTTTTTTCATCTTTTGATTTTTTGAATAATTTGTTTTTATTTAATTTTCCTTTTTTTATTAGAAAATTTGATTAAAAATCGTTTTTTTTTTTTGTGAAATTTTACTTTATCTTTGTTTTATAAAATTATCCAAAAAAAAAATAGTATTATAGAGTAATTTTCCAGTTAATGCTATTTTTTAGCTAAACCGGAAGTTGGAAACAAATAAGCAAATTAAAACTCATAAAAATTGTGATTTATTACTTTTGCAAAGTTTCAATTTTTAAACAATTTCAAAAATCAATTATTTGTATATAAAAAATAAATTTTTTTAATTAAAAAAAATCACTTTTCTGCATAAAAAATTTTGGAATACTTATTTTAAACTGAAAATGATCTGAGGAATCTAAAATGAAAAATTTCTAAAAATACCTCTTAGTTGCTAATTAATATTCAAAATTTCCGTTATTTCCAATTAATCCGGATGTGAGTTAAAATTGAAATTTCCAATCAATCGAAAATTATGTATTTTTTTTTTATATTAAAAATTGTTAATAATCATAGAAATAAAAACTGTAAGTCAGTTTTTGATGTCACCTTCCATTGAAATATTATTTTAAATTAATTATTAATTCATTCCATTAAAATATTATTTAATTTTTAACATCCAAATAATGAACCGAATGTTTCTGTTTTTAATTTGTAATTTTATTTCATTTTGTTTTTTAAATAATGCAAATTACAATTAATCAATAATTATTTAATAAATCAAATAATTGTTCTAAATGAAAGTAAGGAGCCACTTTTTATTGTCATCCTCAAATGAAATAGAGTTTTAACATCGATTTAATTAATTAATGTTATTAAAATAATATTTTAATTAAACTTCATTTCCGTCCAAATATTAATAATTAAAATATTTTTCAAGAAAAAAAAAACAATTAAATCCTAAATGAAATAAGCACTTTCCAGTACATTAAATAACGAAAATAGGTTTTGCTCACCTAAAGCCCTTTGTGGCCCTAAAGCTATGTAGTCAAAAGAACTGGCACAAAGTGAGTGCACTAGTAAAACCGGGAAATTGTCGGTGCGAACGGAAGAATTAGCCGTTCCGAGAATGCGATGCGCTTCCAGAACGTATCCGTCATCTGTTGTAATCCAGTGCCTCTCATTTGGATATCCATTAAACGTTAAATATTCCCACTGAAAAGGCATCAGAAAGAAGCGTCAGCGTATGAACAACATTAGAGCAGAGATAGGCATAATTAAGGGCAAAAAAAAATGCAAAAAAAAATTAAGGAAAAAAAAACTGTTGTTCTAAAAAAGATATAATTTTGGCACTTACAACCCTCCAATTGGGATCACTTTGTGCTAAAGTAAACGTTATAAATTGCACGAGAAAGAATTTCATTTCTTTTTACCAAGGCACCGAAAGTATAATAAAATGCATTTCCTTTTCTTTGTTATAATTTCGAAATTAATTAAAATTGTTATCGGTTTTTCAGGTGGAATTATTATCACTTTACTTCCTTTCATTGTTTTTTTTTTTATTTTTTATTTTTTTGTTAATTGAATTGATAACATATTTTAACAGAATTTTTTTTATTAATTGTTTTTGCAATTAAAATCGATGAGCCAAGCGAAAGTAGATTTTTTGTTGGATTGTTATTTATTTCTTAAAAAAAAAATACCGGACAAAACATAAAAAAATTGTTTGTTTTTTACCTACCAATTTTTGCAAAAAAAAATTTGCTTAAATTTTACACAATTTCTGTAATCAGTTTTAAAAACAATCGAAATTGCCATAAAAACAAATTAAAATAAAATTGTTAAATCCATTGGAATTGAGGTGAAAAAAATATTTAAAAAGTTTTGTCAATTTTTATTGTCAGTTTGAATAATAATTGCAACTGCTGTAAACTTAAAATACTAAAATAAAATTGTTCAATTTAATTCGTAGTGAAAATATTATTTCAAGAGTTTTTTCTATACTAAAGGCATTAAAATTATTAAGTTTTCAAAGAAATGAAAAACTTTTCACCACAGAAGAAAAAGTTTAAAATAAAAATCTTCTTTTTGCTTGGCCTCTATCACAAACAGATTAAAATCATTTAAAGAAAAGTCTTTCTTTTCTCTGTTTTTCTATGAAGAATTAAAGAAACTTTTTAATTAACAGAAAATACGTAAAATTGTTAAAATATTTAAGATATCTTTACATTTTTTCCAATTTTTTTAAAATTTAAATGTTGCTTTTTGTTATTACAGAACATTCAAATAAATTCATATATTACACAATTTAAATATATACTACAATTTACAAAAATAATTAAACTTTAATAAACAATAAACACAGTGTACATTACAATGACATAATTGATTAACCATAATAGAAGATAATAGCGACAAAACAATTGCAAATAACTCAATTAAGGAACAATCAGAGCGTTTTCTCCAACTGCTAGCGATAAAGTTAATTAAGTTCTTATATAAATCATTTCGGACGTAAATTATGTAAAATATATCTGGATGTCTTCAGCTGTTACACTAAATAAAAACGAAATTTATGGCTTCCATAAAGTCAATTTCAATTATTTCTGTTTTTGTAACCGAAAGCGGCATCTCTGAAATAGATGTTTATTAAAACGTTTAAAAAGACTGTAAAAATAGCTGTTATTTTTGAGAAAAGTAACCTAGTTTTTTTTTTTGCTGTTGAAAAATTTCTATTCAACAAAAAGAAAAAAGAAAGAAACAGACAATACACTAAAATAAAAAATAAAAATTGATTTTTAATTTGTTTTAATTTTCGTTTTCGTTTTGTTTTCTCGCATAAAAAGGGACGTGCGTTTGATTTGCACTGAAAGGGCAATTAAACTTTAATGAACTTTCAATAAGTTTAATTTCCGAGAGGCTCACTAATTAAACGGTCGGAAGTAATGTTCGGCGGATGATCGACAAAGATAAAATTTGGTATTCAGAAGCGGGCGGTATTATTATCCTGGCGAAGGATTATGCTGCGTCTATCTATATCCTTCCTGGCGTTGCGTCCTTGCCATGTTTGCTCGCTGCGTAACCGAAAGTCACACTGCCAACGATAGATATCTACTCTACTCCACTCCAGTTTGACTTACGCATTCTGATTTTATCTCCTGTTTTTGCATTGTTAGTTTATAGTTAAAATAACTCATTTGCTTCCTAAATTGCTTCCAATCAGCGTTATTGTTAAAATGCTTTTCTTGCTTATTAACTGCTATCATATAAATTTTGTTGTTTTTAAACTTAACTTATAATAAATATTATAAAAATTATAGCGTAGCTTTAAAAAAATAATTTTGGTAGCATTTTTTAAATATTTTGTAAAACTTTTTAAGATATTAATTTTTAATTTTTAAATTGAAAACAAATTGTGACATCTTTCGAAAGTTGTAACTTTTAATATTTTATTAGAAAAGAAAATTAATTCATAGCTCATCAATTAAATAAAATAATTACCATTTAATTAAAAATACAATTATAAATATTAGAACAAGCGGTTCAAATAATTTTAAAAGAAATTTAAATAAAGCAAAAACCGACGAATTAAATTTTCCTTAACAACACTTTAGTTGCACAAGGCTTTAACTTTTGATAAAAGAATATTTTATGCATCCCAATTAACATAAGAATATCTGCATGGGCAAATGCACTGCACTATGCGGAATGCAAACCGCAAGTATGCACTCAGAAACTCTAAAAGTCTACATGCAACATGTAAATAATGCAGAAAACTAAGGAACTGCATTCAGCTTGACTTTCGCAGTACTCTGCGAAGAAGAAAGATGTTTTATAGGATAGAAACATTGCCGAAAAAAAAAAAAGAAAATAGAAACAAAACAAATAAGAAAATCCGGCAGCAAATTTCGCAAGAAAGACTCCCGTGAACTTATGCAATATTAATGTGCCCATACGGGTCCTATTTTAAATTCCATTATAAACCATGCGCGAGCGGACGAAACCCTTCATCTATGCCCTTCAAGTGCGTCTTACTAGCATTCGCCTCATAATTCAAAGATTCTACGGAAGAGTCGGTTTTCCGCTGTAAAAAATAACTAAAATGGAACTGCAACAAATTACCACAGTCATTTTTTCTTAATGAAAATTACACTTTTTATGGGAAGGAAATTTTGGTTTTAGTTTAATTGCATTTTATATATTTCTGATGATGGTTGTATTATTTTTTTATATTTTATTTTAAATTGATTATTTATTAGAAAAAAAATATTGTAATTGAAGGAATTTAAAAGTTAACTTTTATTGGTTTTTTGCATTTATTATTAAATTAAAAATTATTAAAAATAGATGATTCAATTTGAAGAAATGAAGTTTATTGATTAAAAAAAAATTGGGAGATTTTTTTTTTTCTTGATTACCCTCTTGAATTTGTAAATTAAATAAGTTTTTTTTTTAAATAAAATATTTAAAATTTAAAATGAAATTGAAATGAATTCCTTAAAAATGCAAAAAATTGCTTTGGTTTTCTCCAAAGCAAAATTTTAAATAAAAAAATGTGTTTTCCCTTTCTTAAAGATGAAGAATTCACTAAAATATCTTTAAAAAAATACAAAGATACAAAGAAGAACTGTTTTATCAAGAATTGAACAAGTAAAAGATGATTCTTTTTTTTTCTCAAAAGTTTTTGGTCAATAATAGCCAAAAGTAGGAAATATCTTGAAAAGTAATCAGAATCCAAAACTTTTTTAGTTTTAAAATATTCTTAATGTTTAAAAAAATCATAATTGGCTTTAAATTTCCGGTATTATTTGAAAAACATCCAAGAATGTAAATAATTACTTATTATTTTTCACAATAAAGAGTTCCACCCATTAAAAAAATGCAAAAAAAAAACAATAAAAAAAAAACAAAACAAAATCACTGTATACAAAACCGAATGGTTATTACAAGGTATTAAGGTATTAAAACAACTAAAGAACTCCCATTAAGTTGAGTACTAAATCCAAAAACAAACAAAAACCTCGAAATTTTTAATCAAAGAAAATAATTCGCAGTCGCAATTCCCGCAGATCCGTCGAAAGGGAGACGCAAAATAATAAAAAGTCAGCGAGGCACACAAAGTGATCGATTTCAAAAAGGATTCGCACGACCAAATAAACGCAATGAAAGTAAATAACGATGGCCTAATTTATATTCTATATGTATAGACTATATTGCCGCAAATCCCAACGGTCGGTTTGTTATTTCTTTTGAATGCGCGAATGCGGAGCGGGATTTAGCAATTAGCAATTAAAAAGCCCCGAAAATAGATCGCTCTTTATGTCCCGATGTTATTCGATGTAATTACGCACATGATTTGCATGTTATACACAAGCGGCCAACTGACGGCCATCAGTATCGAAGAAAATTCTCTGGAGAAGAAAAGCCGGAAAATTAATGAGCCTGTAATTCCGCTTTCTGTATAAGCAAAGTGTGTGTGTGTGTTTGTGTCGAATAATGCCTTGTCCTTTTTAAAAGGACAATCGCAAAACATGTTCGCCTGTCAGGACAGTAAGGATATACTATATCACTCTCTTTCGCTGTACTGCTGCATGTAATGATGTAGAGATGGTAGAAGTGGTGGTGGTGAGGTCCTTTGGCTATATGCTATATGTACGTAAGGATAACTAAAGTCAAAAAGAGCAAAAAGTTTGACAGGACATAAATAAAGTTGGCGTTATTAATATTCTTTAAGTTGCTTTTTTCCGGTGGAGGTTTAAGGAATTTATTGGAAATTGATGGTTTTCTTAGTTTTTACTGCTTCTTTTTTGTTCATTTAATTTTTGCTCCTAAAATATTTTTGTTTTATTTTATTTTTTGTAATTATTTATTAAATAATTTTTATTATGAAAATTTGATTTTGTTATAAAAACAATTCAAAATAAAAAGTAAAAAGAAATTTAAGTATTTCCGATTTTTTACATTTCTTGTTTATTAAAATTTCTGGTTTGTTTTACATTTCTTGTTTATTAAAACAAACCTGAAACAACCTTAATTTTAAATAAATTCCTAAATCCCCAACGGAATCTTCTTTTTAATAATTAAAATGCTTTTAAATAATAATGAAAATAAAAAAAGTTTGTGTGAAATAATATTAGTCTTTTAATTTTTCCTTTTTTTTGTAAATTTCAGTTAATTAAAATTGCAAATAATTTAAAATTAAACTCTATGTCAAGTGAGTCAGAATTGCAACTGTTATTTTGAAAAAAAAAAGTTATAAAAAATTCAGTTTTTCTATCAATTTATTCAATTTTCATTTTCTTAAAATGAATCCTCAAAATCATTCTAAAATTGTGTTTAATAATGATTTATTATTGGAATTGTGAAGCAATTTTTTAATAATTTTAAAAATTGAAATTATTTTTTTGCTTTATACCCTTTACTTTATAGCCATTTAATTTAAAAAGAAATTATTTTCTTAGTTTCTTATCAATGTTAAAAGCTAGTTACAATTTGAAAAATTAGTTTTAATCTTTCTGTATCTTTGTTTGAAGAGCTCTGTAACGATTTTAAATTAGAATTTATAATTAATCTAATCGTCATGTAGCATCTTCTGTTGAATATTCATTTTCATTGTGAGCGTCCATGGCAGAAATGTCTTTACTTATGTTTGCTTTTGATGTTTTCTTTTTACATCTTTTTTCCTTGAAGAAAAGTTTCCATTTTTCAAAACTTGAATCGCTAATTTGATGAGGAGCTTTTATGAAATTATTATACCCTTGATATTATTGCATTCATTTCATTTTATATTCAAATACTGAACAAATATAATTTGAAAAACTAAAACATGAATGGTAAATGATTGTTTATTCTTTTCAATGCATTATTTGCACTTTGGAGGGCTTGTTTACTATGGTATCATTGCATTGTGCTCAGAATTACATACTTCAATTTGGGCATTGTTTAAATTAGTAGTTTCTTATTTTTTATATTGTGTTTTTTATACTGTTTTTGCATAAAATCTTTATATTATCTTAAAACTATTGTACTGCCATATTTAAATGTTCAATATTCATCCAGTCAGTGTAAAGGCTATGCCTCCTGTGGTTACATCTGTAATTTTGTAATTACCTCTACAGGTAATAATTATTACAATAATGATAACTATAGTAATAACAATAATAATACAAAAAAATCCTTATGACCTCCTGGTAATTGCAACACCCGGTATTAACATAAGATAGTTTGAGATAAAAAATTGTTATTAGTTATTACTTTAGTTTCCCAAATTTTTGCCTTCCATTTTTTGATTATAAGGTAAATTTAAAAACATAAAAATTTAATTTTAAAATTCCCAAGCTTAAAATTAAATAATAAAAATGTTTCAAATAATATGTTAAATATACGAGTATTTTTTTATTTATTTAAAAGTTTACTTTTTTCCTAGGATTTAGTTTATTATGAGATTATCAATATTTTATTCCAACTAAATTTTTAATTTGAAACAATTATTTAAATGATATTGGACGTTAAAGTTGATTTTTGTTTTCGACGCCGGAAAAATAACGGAACTTTAAAATTAATTAAAGGACATAAAAATTATTACCAAAATTTGGGACGGAGCGAGTATTATTTTATATAAATTATCTGCATAATTATTAAAAAACTTATTTTTCAAGCTTTGTAAAATAATATTCTTTCAAATAATAAATATAAAAATACGAAAAAACTTAATTTTTAAATAAAATTAAAAAAAACTATAATTTATAATTACAAAAACAAAATGAAGTGTCTTGAAATAAGCACATTAAACATTAATGTTATTATTACGAATACGAATACTAAATAATATTTAACGCAAATATTTGCAGTTTCATTAAGGAGGGAAAACAACAACATTGCGGTTTTCGCAAATTCCATTTTCGCTTGTTCAAATACGCTTAATCTTATTATAAAAGACAATTTCCACTCATTAATGGCACCTTCTAAATATCATAAGCAAAGCATGCACGACGTTCGTTCGATGTTAATTAATTTACAATTTTAATGTCGCTTAGTTGTTAAATCGAGTGTACGGCAAAGCAAATTAGTTACCCAATACCCAATTAATTAATTAAAACTTATCCAATTAGATCTGTTTTGTCTGTTGTGTTGACGAGGACTAGGAAAGACGCCAAAACTTTTTCCACAATTTCCATTCATTAAATTGCATTTATAAAACATACAAAATTATTACAAAAGCAATGAAAAATATTAGTTAATTACATATCATAATATTTGGAAAGGCGAAAAACATAAAAATTACTTGATGAGTGAAATTTACTGTGCAAAATAATAAAATATTATTCAGCTGCGAAGCTTATTGAATTAAGATGGACGAAATGGAAAAAGGAGTCCCAATTGCAGGAGCACCATGAAAGGTTGAAAGTTGAAAGGAAGAAATTAAAGGGAAAAAGAGGGTGCAAACTACAATTTTCGTAATTTTATATTAGAAATTCGTGTTTTTCCATGCAGTGCATAGGGTTCGCGAAAATTTGCGAAACGCAGGCGCCGCCACTTGCGTGCTCCTCAATGTTTGTGTGTGTGCGTGCGTGTGTTTGCTCTTCCAGCACTTGCTGGTGGCCCTTTCAGAGGATCGCGAGTTTCCCCCGCAAACAAAACCGATTCCTCTGCGGAAGTCTCTCTATTTCGTTCGAGAAGTGCGACAAAAGTTTCGCGAGAGTGATTTTTCTGTCCGGCTCTTCTCTACTTTGCGGGGTATTGCTGCTAGTTTAATGTATTGAAAAAGGTAATTAGAAATTTTAAATTTTTATTCCAATTTTTTCTTTTTTTCAAAAAGGAAAATTGTGTTTTTTTTGAGTTAACTCAGTTTACTTAATTATTAATTTTAATTTTTTTTTTAAATATGTTTAATTAAGACCTTAATTAAATGATTAATCAATTTTGGAAAATTAAGTTTAAAAAGGAACTTTAATTTTTGTTTTATTCATTTTTTTTTTAATTTTTATTAAAAGTTAAATTGGTGAAATAACCTTAATTTATTAATTGAATTTTTTTTACTTAAAAAAGTTATTTAAAAGTTAGTTTGAGCTTTGAATGAATTGTTTTAAATACATTTCACCCAAAAAAAAAATGGAAAATGAGTTAAAACTATCATTGTTTTTGTGATTTATTTTTAATTTGGTTTAATTCTTTTTTTTTTAATTATTTTTTTGCAAATAATAAAAAGAGTTTATATTGTTGACATTTTAAGCATTTTTTTCATAATTGGCTCTTCCATTTTAATAAATAATTCATTTTAAATGTTATCTTCTAATTAAAAAGTGGGAAAATTGTTTAATTAAAATATTAATAATATTTTTGTGGATATTCAGAAGTTATACTAAATAAAAACTGTTTCCTTAATTAAATTTTATTTTTAATATTAATTGTCCTGTTAAATTTTATTTTATTAAATAATAAATTAAAGCTTCGTTAAATTTAAAATAATACAAAATAGCTCATCAAATCGTTTTATAGGAATTGTTGAATTTAATCTGATTAATCTTTACTTAAAGAACAGTTTATTTATATGATTTCTGTTTTTTTTTTTTTTTTTTTGTTGTATTAATTTATAACTTAAATAATTAGTCACTGAAAAAAATCAATTTGTTATTTTCAGTATAAGAAAATTATTAGGTTTACTTTTTAAAATTTGATTGACAATGATCAATATTGATAACGAAACACATTGAAAAGTGAAAAATTGGAAAACTTTTAATCTTTTAATTAATTTTCGAGAATTTTACTTAATTTTGCACGCGTATCTTAGCAAATAAATAAAAAAAAAAAAAAAAAAAAAAAAAAGTGCCGGGACCGTGGCTCAGTGGTTCGAGCTCCGGACTTCGGACCGAGCAACATGGGTTCGAATCCCACGGCCGGCAAGATATGGGTAGTGGTGTTTGGGTAGGCATCCCCATCAC
>JASKGO010002486.1:0-11945 GCA_030556065.1 Holobus sp. GC000080
AACCTTAGGCTATTACGAGTAATTTAAGCTATTTCGCAGCCTCCTAGATTGAATTTTAAAAATCAATTTTTTTGCCACTAAAAAAATAAAAATTAATAAAAGTTATATTTTTGAACTCAGAATTGTCTCCAGAATCCAGAAAAGTGGAAAAAATTAGGGGTTGCCATTTAAAAATCGAAAGTTGGGGTCATTTCCGGTTAAACCGGAAGTGAAAAAAATTTGAAATTTATGTCAATAAATCGGAAATATTGTCTTATATAAGTGTACCAATTTTTATAAAAATCGGTTGGTAAATAAAAAAATGAAATAGGTGCGTCAAAATCCGTTGTCACCCTGTATAGTTAGTTAGTTACTGTATCTTTTCTGTGCTTTAAATACAGAATTATCATTTTTTGTAAAATCTTTTATTATTTAGAAGTTGATGACCTAAAGTATGTTTATTATTATGATTTTAAAATACTTTAATAATAAATCCATAATTAATTTGTTAATTGACAATTTATTTATTTAAAATGCTAAAATTATAATAATATAATCCAATTTAACCATAAATGCTGTCCTATTGACAGCATAGTTTATATTATCCTGGTTCCCCATGGACCCTATTTAAATTTTCAAATTTTTATTTAGCTGAGAAGATAAAAATAAACTTTTTTTGGTTGTCATTTATATGATTACAGCCCCACAATTCGAAATGTAGATAGATTATATTGCGAAAAAAAAAGAAACTAAAAAAGTGAAAAGCAATTTTAAAACTGTTATTCGAGGTTGTAACTAATGCATGCAGATTATGCGATTTTTTCTCTTTTGATATCTCGAGGGATTTCCAGTAGAGTCGGCAATAACTAAGCGGCTTGCTTATTCCCCAAAGCATTGTTTGTATAGATAACTTGGACCTTTTCACCTTTCTCTAGCACTAGATAACCGGCACGTTTTTCGAAGCAACCCATTTAATTTCACCTATTTTGCCACGAAAAGGTTTGCAATTTAAGACCAAACCGACCTACGTGAATACCAAGTTCTTTTTTAACTTGTTTTTTATGACAATTTTATCCGTTTTATTTTGTTTTTAGAGCAATAAAACAAATCAATATTTTCACCAGTTAAGGTGCCAAGGTATAAAAACAGTCGCTTAACAATATAGCGAAAATTAATAAAACAAAAAACAAATAGAAATTAGTTAACAGTTGAAAGTCCTTATAGTCCGGGACATTTGGGCATTGCTGTAACTTTCGGTCGTCCTTTACAGTTCCTTATCCATCCGTCCCAAGCTTGAAAGCCAAGTTCTTGAAATGCTTTTTTAGCACATTGTACATCATCAGTAATGTCGTCGTCAATTAACTCTAAAATTATTCCATCATTTATATGGTTTAATTAGTTTCGTGCTCAATGATTAATGACTTTGATTTACTCGCATGTTATTTATATGTGATATATGTATGTGAAGCGTAAATTCGCAAATGTTATTAAACTTTATACTAATAACACATTATTGCAGGTTTTGATTATGATTAAGCTATTTCAGATCATTTTTTAGTGTTATCCTAGAACTAGACATTATACATACTGTACATTTTGATTAATTGATATCAATGTGAAATGCATTTATTATTAGTATTTTTAATAGGTGTTAGAGCAATACTTACTTTCACAGCGAATGTTACATTTCCCACCAGCGTTTTTGAAAGAGCACCATTGGTCATTTTTTATCTGAAAATATTTTTTTATTAATAAATGACTATATTAATAATAATTTTGGTAGTCACCAAAGGGATAGATTCGATTGCAGTTACAAATTTAAAAATTATACTTCTAATTCAGGATTATGCCATTCATCTAATATTTAAGTAGAGGTCGGTGTTCAAAATTAATTTTGACGGTTTATTTATTTATTTATTATCAAAATTTGTTATAAATGACAAAAAAAACCTAAAATCCAAAACGCATCCGTTGATAAATCAAAAGTTTGGGCAATTTTCGGTGAAACCGGAAGGGGTGCAAAAATGACATTTATCCGGTCTAATTGGAAATGTTTTCTTATGAATTTATTCCAAATTTGGTAACAATGGGTTCAAAAATATGGAAATATGGTAGGGGTGGTAATAAAATTTGGGTCCCCCGGTATTTTATAAATTTCAATAAAATTTATTGAAGTAATATGTAATTGTATACCATAGTAATAGTGATTTGAAAAAAGCAGATATGTACACCCACAATTTGAGACAGTGGGAGCAACATTTAAAAAAATGGGACTTCCCATTTTCTGTTTAGTTTCTATCTAAATAATATCATCGAAAGTGGAGAAAACTAATAAAAGCTATAAAAAAAAACTGTGTAAAATAACGTTTGAACTAAACGAGATAAAAGATAGAAGTTCTTTTAGAAGATTGTTAAAAGTAAAGCTTATAACTTTTGTTGCGCAATTAATATTGCACTTCTGCGTCATGCTGTACACCGTACAGGGTGTTTCTCATAAGCTGTACACATAGAGAACTAAAAAATAAAACTTTTTTTTAGTTTTAATTCCTAGTTTAAGCAAATTCTACATTGTTGAAAAATATTTTTAATTTTATGTTACTTCCGGTTAAAACGGGTGTACTCCTCACTTCATTATTTTAAATCGCACTCTCCAATTTATATTTCATAATTTAATTTCGTTAATAAAAAATAAGATGTTTCTGTGTAACCGGAAGTAACATAAAGTTCAAGTTATTTTCTAAGATTGAACCGTTTGCTTAAACTAGGAATTAAAAAAATATAAATTTCATTTTATACTTCTTCATACTTTGATACCGTCCCGCTTATGAGAAACACCCTGTATAAACATTTAAAATAATAATTAGATAAGTCAAAATCATAATCCTTTGATAAACTACCCGTTATTTTCATAAATTTAATAATTGTTTTTTTTTTTTAATCGCATTTGGATTTAACTAACAAAAGGACAACACCTACAAAAACAAATTTATTATAAAAATAAAAACTACCTTTAGCTTTATAACTGATAGTAAATCACGTTTAAAGAAAGAAAAAAGAAAGAAAAAAAAAAAGAAATACCCGAATGAACAATAAGTGGAAGTGAGGTACGTGACGATTAAAAGCGTAAACGAATTATTAAATAAGCTAAAGATCGAGTCCCTAGTAGTCGCTAGTTCAGTACTCTTACTTGCCTGAAACAAACCCAGACCCATGATTCCGTTTCCTTTGTTGCTAATTTTCGAGGTGTTCTTGAAGCTTTCGCCCTCGACCAAACAAACCCCTAAAAATTTACTGAATCTTCACATCCGTTTCGCTTTTTAAACACCCAAAAAAAAAAGGATTACTAACAATTACCGACAAATGTCCGGTCGACATTCAACTTGATCAACTCCAACGTGAGACCGCATTTCGTAAAAACTTTTCCATCACTCGATTTACTGTGCAACAATAACGAGACACAAATTAAAACACTTATAAACTTTTTAATAAACCCCATATCTTATCCTCTCAACGTCCAATGGGAGATTGTGCGTTTGCCCTTTATAAGAAGCACTAATTTCTATTTGCCAATTATTCCTGTCTTGATTAACTGTATCTTGATTTACGACCTCTTATCGCTTATTGGTATGCAATGGTAGCACTCGAAATTAGTTCGGCATTTATTCGGTATGATTCAGCCGGCAACAAGAGAGTAACTGAGCAATAAGTAATTATGCCATTGGAAATAAAAAGCGTCGGTTTTGCATTTGAAATCGCTTTTGTATTTTTTTAGATTGTCGTCGTTTAATTAACGTCTATATTTACGTATTATATTCAGCGACCGTTCGTTAGGATATGCTGCTTGTCTACTATACTTGTTTTATTAGGTTTTTGTAAACAATTGCGTTCGTCACAGCTACTGAAGGTTACTCCTGCCAATTGTAATTACCGTGTCAACGAGGTTCATTATCACAATATGGCAAAATTTATAAATAATGTTTTCTTCCTCAAATTAATGATTTCATTAAAAAGCTAAGTAGTTTTTGGGTCCGGCAAATGAAAGCTTAAAAAAAGTTTATAAGTTTTCGTTTAAATAAGTTTGGAAAAAATAAATAAATTACAGGCAGTAATGATTTATTGCTTAGGAATATTCAATGTAAAGCTTTAAATAGAATTGATTTTAAATATTATGTAAATATATTTGACCTTGTTTGGTATTTGCATTTTTTTTTCTTTTTTGTTGCATTAATATGTAATGTGGAATATCCAGAAAGTCAAAGTACCAAAAATTTTTAATTGATGTTTATATAAATATACAACAAAAATCGTAATGTTTTTGCAACAACAAAAAATACAATTGTTTTTCATAATTTGTTAAGTTGTGGAAAGATTTTATTACTTTAAAAAAGATAAATTTCAAAATACATTTCAGAAATCAAACTTTGAATAAAAGTTTTGATAAAATTTAATTACTACATTGAAGAATCATAATTAAAATAAACTTCAAATGCTATGCAATTTAAATATTTATTGAAGTGCTTGTTAAAAGTACCTCTGACCAATGTCCGGCGCATTTATTATGACTGGCTACATATTGCTGCATACTAATTTAATGTGAATAAATTATATTTTTTTAATAAAATTTACAACAATTGTTTTCTGTTAACAGTATAATATAATTACAATAAAAATACGTGTGTTCTTCTATTCTGAAAATTTAGAATTCAAACGTTTCAGTGGCGCTTTCTTTCAAGAATGGGCAATTAAGACAGATATTTATTATAAACATTCTGTCTATTCCAAACTTTTTTTTTCATTTCAGTGTGTAGCTATTAGAGATGAATCGGATAGTGGTTCGGCTGGATAACCGGATATCGGATATTCGGCAACCCCAGTATACCGGATAACCGAATATTCGATGACCGGATATTTTTATTTGTTTTTGCAGTGTTAATAGTCAAATGTTTTCTTTTTTGCAAATTTATTAAACAAAAGTTTAAAAACTGGGAATTTTAAGACTTTGTATAATTATTTTTTACATCCCAACCCGTGGGGAAATTTGCCCATATTTTGGGGCGTTTTAGCAAATGGTTGACCACATTTACTTAGTGTTTATATATCTTTTGGAATATCCGGTATCCGGTCTCTATTGGACCGGATTATTCTGTAAAACCGGATAGTCAAAAAATTGCCGGATAGGCCGGATACCGGATAGTTTCCGGATATCCGCTTCAACTCTAGTAGCTATAATGGCAGAATCACGAGAGAACTATGCAATTTTTGTAACCAAAAATGAATTGCATCAAGTCCTTTCAAGATCAATGTATTTCCTATTGAATTTGATTTCGTGAGGTGTAAAACAAAATGCTTATTTTTTAAACTTTTAAGGAAAGTATATTTTTATTTGTTTTATTTAAGTTTTAAGTTTGACTTCAGTGAAAAAAGTGTACTTTCCATAAAACCAAAAACTTACTCGCCTTGTTTTCAGTTAAATAAAAATATTCTTTTATTCTACATAAAAATGGAGGAATTTTCAGCATTTTCTGGTAATGCTGAATTTTTCGTGAATGTGCTTTCCACTTGCAGTACAGCACTTACGAAAACACTTCCTTATTTAGTTATAAAAATAAAAAGTAACTTTTTTTATTTGGGTTTCTACAATTTTTATAATATTAAAAATTAGAAAAATATTTTATAGAAACTTTTTCTTAAGTTTTATAAAAAAAAATTTTTCTTACTCGCCTTGTTTTTAGTTAAATAAAAATATTCTTTTATTCTATATACACAAAAAAAATCTTAAAAATTTTATTGTTCCAAATTATTATCAAAAAAATTGGAGTTTTAATCATAGTCTGGCAACACTGAATTCTTCTTTTCAGTTGTATTACAACGCTTACACCTGTAAAACAGTCCCTTATTTACTTTTATTGCTTT
Source organism: Holobus sp. GC000080 (assembly GCA_030556065.1). Classification (NCBI taxonomy): domain Eukaryota; kingdom Metazoa; phylum Arthropoda; class Insecta; order Coleoptera; family Staphylinidae; genus Holobus; species Holobus sp. GC000080. The sequence goes on from JASKGO010002486.1 coordinate 5,893, forward strand.
GGTTTTTACAGTTTTTCACAATTTTAATAATTAGAAAAATCATTTTAATACCGAAAACACTATTTTAAACTTTATCTTAATTCTTAAAAACTATACTTAGCTAAACAGCTCATTTTCATAACAGAAAAGAAAAACACATAAAAGCTACTTAAGGAAAAATAGGATAGGCAACGATTTATTGTCTCATTCATCCGTTATTGCCGATCGGAAAGTTGGGTCAGAAATGCTACATGCAACAACAAACAGTAGCGAGCGATATTAAAGGATAAACTTATGTCTCTATCAGACAGGAAAGGCAACAAGTCAAAGCGCGTTCGCTGGCTACTTCTTCTTGTGCCATTGCATTGCTATTGCTTACTATTCCTTCTTCTATATTGAACATAAAAGGCAATAATGATGGAGAGCGACTTCTTTGATCATACCTATGTTTATTAAGGAATTTATTTGTGCTTTTCTGCCGTTATCTCGACCACACTGTACTATTTAGGTCTTTCTGTGCATACTATAGACGAGTACCAGCAGCAAAACAAAGAGAGAACATTTTCCAGCAGCCAGGAACGGAGCGCAATTCTGTGTGTTCTTTGCCGGTGCGCTGCGGTTACACGTACACTCTATCTATGTGTGTCTACTTGTGGGAATATCGTTGCCTTTTTCGGCGAATCTTCATAAATCACAAAAGCGTATTCTAGAAATGGAGTTGCAGCAGTAATAAAAGTTCTCTTATGCAGAAAAATGTGAAATTTTGTGCGGCCGGAGAAAAACGCAACGAATATGCACTTCAAAGAAGTTTCACCGTTTGTACTCAATTGTATATTTCCATATACGTGCACTCAAGAGTTATGTAAATTAATATTACAATTTACAATTATGCATTTGACGGTAATGATTTTCTTATAAATGCATGCACTTAGTAATTTCGTTGGTTTTTGTTGTTGTTCATGTTTGTTTTCCATTGTCATGTGCAAGAAGACGGAAAACAGGTGGAGGGTAATTGAGTTGTAAAAGTACGCGTCCTATGAATGGCGTTGAAACAGTTTATCAAGCACCGAGGATAATTTATTAATAGTGAAATTATTATTGTTTGACCGTTTTCAAAAAGCTACTATTTTGTGATTTGAAACAAATAGAAATCTCTGGAAAAGGGGCAATTAAAAAACTGCATTTTCTCATCATTGATAAAAAAAAAATTTTTTGTGAGAGGGTTTTAAACCGGAATTTTTTCCGGTGAGTTGAATTAGCGAACCATCGAGCACATTTTTTTTGTTAATAGCTCGAAATTAAAAGTAAATCTGTGCTTTTGGCGTAATTACTAATTTTGTGAAATCGTAATTCAAAGTTTGATTATTTTTGCTTAATCAGAACGCTCATATTTTATTAATTTTAAATTACTCCGTTTAATATACCCTTTACAATATTAATTTCACCCCCCTCCCCCCCCTCCCCAAATGCTAATGGATTTAAATTTTAAATTTAGCAATTTAGTTTTTAGAAAATTGATTTCTAGCTGTTTTATTTCCATTATTTCATTGTACTGATAGTTTGTTGTTTTCTAATTTTTTTTTTTCTAAAAATACCTCAAATTTTTATTTTCCTAAACTAATTTATTTTTAATTTTTGTATTCAAAAAATATTTAATAAATTTTGCTGTTCTTGCTTGGTTTGTAAAGCAAATTAATTAAATTAATATTTAAAAATCTCCATTATATTTTAGTATTTATTTATTAGTTTCAATTAAAAAAAAAAACAAGATGCATTTAATTGTCTAATGTTGATAATATTTCTATTATTTTCTGCTGACATAGCGGAAGTTTGAGCAAAAACTTAAATTATATTTAAATTAATTAACTTTTTTTTTTTTGAATTGCTTAAATTGAAATTGTAGAAATGATATTTCATTGAGCAGAAAACCGCAGAAAAATTGAAATATTAGATGTTTTTACTTTTTAGAAAAAAATGCACTTTTTAATTTCCTTTTGGAATTATTTTTACTAAATTTTAAATATTTCAAAAAATACATTGTATTCTATTGTACACAACTAAGCCGTAACGTTTTACAGTTACAACACAAATATACATTTTATATTTTGCTATGCAAATAAAGCGCTTTTGTGTCCAATGGGCTTGATTTATTGCTCCCATTTTTCATTATTGCAATCAAGCAAGAAAAACCTAAACTGATTTTGAATATAGAAAAAATAAAATAAAATGATGGTTAAAATGGTTAAAAATTCCACCAAATAAACTTCCAGTTTCAAGTTAAAAAAATATATTATTTTTCATCAGCTTGTTAAAGCCGTCAGATGACATTCGACAGAAAGTTGAAGTCACTGGTAAACTGAAAATTACCATACTTCAAGCTCATACGAAGAACGTTTTGAACCTCCTACGTATATGTTATCCCGTCAAATAAAATACAAACAATTTGTTCTTTTATCTTTTTGTTGCAGCTCTAATATTGCAGCAGTTCAATTAAGATTTTACATTTTCACTAAGAAAGTTTGAAAACATATAATTCAATCAGTGATTTATTTAATTAAGATCGAAAATACCTACACGCTGATTAAAATGATAAAGTGATGTGGGTAGGAATCGAATCGAATATGTGTACTGCATGTACACATATCTGATATGTGGTTCATTCGGCAATGCGGCTGTAAAGGTAGGTACTTTTGCTTAATTGATCACAAATCCTCATTTATACGAGACGCGCAACGCACTTTAATTGATATTTATTATACTTATTGGTTTTAATCAAATTGCTTTTTCAATAATTGACCTAAAAAACAAAAACAAAAAACCTTTTTTTTTGTATAATGTAAATTAATAAAGAAGTTTTCCACTTAAAATAAATTAGCAAGCACTTCAATAGAAACATAAAAGAACAATTAAAGTGCAAACAGTGTTTGAAATAGTTGGTAATGCTGCTTAGTGCGGCCGGATGCAAGTTCGCAATGCGTGAAGGACATTTTCCGTTTGTAAAAAAAGCGTACAATCGCGAATGATCAAAATGCACTTTCTTCCTGCCTCCGTTGTTTCTTTGCTACGCTACTACTTTTAATGAATGAGCTTCTGCAAACTTATGAATGAACGCATTCATTAAACTACTTAATCACTCCACTCGCTCGCTCATACAATGAATAACGTGCATACAATATCAAAAGACCATATCCGGATCTTAATAAGTGCCCCATAAAATTGCAACAACTCGTCGAGAAAAAATTAATTAGATAAAAGTTTTTCTTTTAATTATATGCTTTCCTGTGTGTAGCTGTTAGTTACTCTGATGCATTGTGCACTAGTTAAATTGTTCGAAACTGCAAATTAAGTACTCACATTCAATTTCTTACGTTTTAAATTTGAATTATTTCCCTTTCAAGAAAAATAAAAAAATTAAATTATATAAATTTTCCAACAAATATATTCTAAAAAATTAAATAAGAAAACCAACTTCAATAAGGAAAATCGATTTTTAGTGGAATTGTTAAAGGCTAAGGATCAAGGAATTAAATTATACATCCTAGTTTTGTTTTTATTGCGACCTATTCGAAACCTTGTAATTTTCATAATGAAATTTCAAATGACTAACTTTTAATGAATGAATTAATTAATATGGGACCACTTAATAATATATATGTAATCGTTCCCCAAGTGAACGGTGGCTCTAAACTTCGTACGCAGCGCATCACATCGCATCGCAAAAAGAAGTTGAAGAAGAACAGGTACCTATACCCTACAAAAAAATTGATTTATATCCCATACTATACCTTTAAGTTGGACGGCATTAAACCCGGTTTAATTTATTCGGAGCAATCTTTTAAGGATAAGTATACAGTGTTTTATAACTGATGCGTATTTTAATGGCTATTAATTTTTCTAAAATCCCATTGATTCGTTTTATTTCATTGTTTTGGAATACGATACCAATGTATGAGGATTGGGCGTTTTAAAAAAAAATTATTTCGATTTTTCATTTATTTGTCCAGTGTTGAAAATATAAGTGCAGAATATATCCTGCTCTGATTTTGGACGAAACAAGGGCACCAAAGATTCAATTTACCATTGTTTTAGCAGAAAATATAGTAAGAGGAGCGCGATGCGCTTAATTTAACGACGCATTAGCCCAGGGCAATGAATTGGGGCGTGAAGTGACCAGATTGATATGCCGTTTTGGCATAGAATAGTTTAGGTTGAAACTGACTTTGGATTCCGATTGAGTATTTAAATATATGAAACATTGATGGCTCATATATAAAAACAATAAAATAAATTTGTTAAACTTGAAGAGGGCAAAATTGGATTATAATTTAATTAAAAAGCTGGAAAGGGTCCGATTTTTTTAAATTTATGGTTTTAATTTACATACTTGCATAAAAGTTTAAGGGTACTCCTTTTTTTATTTTGAAAGACCCAGACAAAGACCCGTCTTTGTACTTTATAAAAATACATAATTGGTTTATTCTTATTTTTTCTTGTTATGCTATCAAAACTGCTTTAATTTACTTTTAAAACCATATCTGTTTCATTTTTAGTTCTAGAGGTAGGAAATTGAATAAATTTTGTTTGTAATACACCCAAAATTTTCGGTCTTGTAGAACATTATGATAACTCCAGCTCTAAAATGGGTAGCTTAGTGATTTTTTGTTAGTTTTAAAGCTTTTTGATTTAGAAATCAACGCAATAATAGTGATGCTTGAAAAAAAAGTTATTTTAAAACTGACAAAAATTGGTTTCGTTAATTTTCAAAGCGGATTCATTTCCAGACGTCGTTCCGGTATGTAATGTACCAAATGGTAGGAAAAATGTTGCATACCTAGGCGAAGATATATTTGTGGGAACATTGAATTTTTGTTGTTCTACCATGTATTTCCGCGTTTTTCTTTATTTTAATTTTGCGTGCACCACTCCTAGAGTTTTTTTTTTCGGACATTAAAAACTTTAAATAAAAAAGAATCATTAAGATACTTACTTTAGAGAACTGGAGTTTTGATTTTTTTATATGTTCCGCAAATTTAGCGCACTATTAAAACTTATATTAAATTGAATAAATATTGAAAACAAAAAGAGATACAAGTTCTGTATCTCTTGTGGTCGAAAATGAATGCATTTTTGATGGCATAATTAAAAAATGGTTATTTCTTTTTATAAAAAAAATATTTATTTCAAAACAAATAAGGGAACTTTATAATTTGCTTAATTAAATTTTAAAACTCAATTAATATTCTGTATATTGTATATTCGGTATTTAAGAAAGAATTCTAAAAAAAGAAACTTTTTGACCATTTCAAATTATTTTTTAATTAAATTAAAATAAATTCTTCAATGATGAATTACATTACTATTGAAGCAAACTCAATGAAATGAACAATTCACCTTTAATTATATCACAAGGTTTTTTATAATTAATAAAACTATGTAAATATGAGGAAATTGATATGATCTTCCGGTGAAAAAAAAAATTCAATTTCACTTTATAAAACTCCACTTCATGAAGTTCTCTTCGCGCTTATTTGGATGAGGAATTTATGGTCCATCGCTTACAAGCACCTAAATTAAATTTATGTTGTTTTCTTTTCTATTACCAATATAAGGATAAGATTTATGGTTGCGTATCATATTTCATGCTTATACATATTACTCCTATTTGCATTGCAAACAATTATACCTACGTAAATTGTGCTTTTGCTATAAACAATCACAAAACAACGTTATGGTACAACAAGAATATCGATAATTAGTAACCTTAATCGAGTAACCGTTACCGATTCAAACAATCGCAATTGTCCTTATAGGACAAGCATTGATACATAAAAGGTAAAAATCTTCAGCGTGCTCTTTTTTCAACTAGATTCCAAACAATGCGTTATATTTAATAGTTAGTATAAAGGTAGGTATATTCCTTATGTGCACAGGCACAGGTACATAGTTACAAACGCACGGAAGACACGACAAAAACCTTAATTGATTTTATATGAATGAAGTTTCATAAATCGCTTTCAATTCTTGAACATATTTCACAAGTGTATGTTGGAGCCATAAATGGTGTGTGTGTGTGC
>JASKGO010002487.1:0-109733 GCA_030556065.1 Holobus sp. GC000080
TGTTGTTGATATGTCACATGATTAACTTTGTAATACGAACATAATAAAAAGCTCTGTCATGAATTAATGAGCCACTATTATCAATTTATTTCACAAAAACTGCCTAATTACTACAATTTTTAAAATGCATTTATTAATTATAATTAAAACAAAAAAATATATTTACTAAAATTATATTAATAGTATGTTTGATTATCTTTAAAATGACACCAAAATTGTTTGTCTAGCTTAATTAGTTCAGAAGTTATTAATGTTTTTCTGTTTTGTAAGTCCGTCACTTGACTCATCTTTCCCGCTTGACTAACGCAGTACTCAATGTATTTTAAATGGGACGCTTCCAATGAAAAAGTATTTTTCCAAATTTGCTTCTAAAAACTAAAGTAACACACCGATTTAAATAATTTTTTCTTTAAATTAAAGCTAATTAAACTACCTATGAATATTTTTAACAAGCATTGAATTACGGTCTTGATCTGATTTTATACAGGGTCTTTAAATATTAAAACTTTTAAATAAATGTTAATAACATAATAAAAAAAAAAAAACAAAATGCATGTAGCCAATTTATATTTATTTACAAAAAGTAATCTATTAAATAAACCAGTAGATTATTAGATTGTTTCGCAACTTAATTGAAACAACCAACTAAACAAAACGAGATACAAGTGGTGAGCGAAATGATAGCACAAAGCGCGCAAAATATGCGACCGTAATAACACCTTTAAAGAGAGGCCAACTCTATAAAGAGGTGTATCGAGCATTTAGTTGTTTATTTAGTGCACTTGAAAGTTTTGCATTGAATTGCACGTGCAAACACACCTACGGTAGATTTATGCAGTTGCACTGTGGGCAATGGGAAATTTTTAATAGCTCAATAAATCCGCCACAGTTCGCAACGCATTCGACGCTTGTTGCTTATAGTTATCATTAGGTCTCTCTACCACCGGCCGGCCAGCCATATAGGTGCACATACTGCATACTGCATACAAGCCGCTGCAATTGACACACGCACGCACACAAACACACACACACACACACACACGTGTAGAGATGCAGTTGCATCGAACGCGTGCACATATTCTACCATATGCACCTGTGCACCTCTCGCAGTACAGTCTGATTGGTCAGCTGTGGGAAAGGCGTGCGAAGAGCACAGAACTATTGGTGAGAGGTTGACATTTACCTCTTCTCGTTCGCTTCTTTACGGTTGTTGTTCAATAAATAAACAATTTCTGCGAGCACCGCGCGAGGAATGCAAATTGTTGGCAATGCAAACAAAAAAAAGCAGAACAAAAAAACAAAAACAGAGGAGCGGAGAGTAGAAAAAAAAAACTGCAATAAGGGTCGCATAGAGATCGATTTATTTTATTTAATGCGCGCCTATGTAAATGTTACGAGCAGCATATAACAGTAGCATTCAATTAATATTTAAATTAATTTACTAATTGCATGCATTTTCATATTCTACGCGTTTCAAATGTGGAAAGGAAAAAAGCACAATGGGATCTTGATAAGTGCGTGCAACTCTTCGGTCTGCAAGGAATATAATGGCACACGCACGCACGCACACACACACACACACAAACACTAATACAAATGCAGAAATGCATGTATGCAAAATATGGTAATCGTAGGTATAGAAATTTATCCATTTGGATACTGTTCAGGTTTTTTTTTGCGCTCGTTTCTGCTGTCTCTGTCTTTTAATTGTGATTGCAATAATAAAAAGTGTGTTTCGTCCTGAATTATTGCCATTATTATTGCCGTTTATTATTTCGCAACTCGTATATTTTATTGCCGGTTATCTGATTTTCTTCTCTTTCTTTTCTTCTTGTTATTTGTATTTTTTTTTTGCATTTTATGTGTTGCCATTTTATAAATAAATGTAAAAATACAAAGTATTAGAAAATTTTTTTTCTTTTAAAGAATTTTTTTAATTTTATTTTAGAAAATCTCTGCATTTTTAAATAGATAAAAAATAAGAATTTATTGAATTTTTAATAAATTAATTATTATTTAAAATATTAATTAATAAAATTTAAAATTAAATGTTATATTTTTTTTTAGATAAAAAGGAAAGAAAAGAAACATCCTGTAAAAAAGAAAATTTTCGAAATTGTTCAGCAATTGTCGCACAATTGTTGTATTCATTGCACGTGGAAAAAAAGAAAAAATAAATCGCAGCGTGGAAATTTAGTTCATCGACTAACGCTGCACATATATTTAGTGCACAACACACACAGTGAATGCAATGAATAACGGAAAATCGGAGGAAAATTGCGCATAAATGTTGCCGGTAAATTACGGCTCCATTATAATAAATTTGTTAATGTACTCGTATATGAGCGCAATGTATCTCTTTCTCTTGCAGCAGAAGCTGAAGAAGGTGAAGAGGCAGCAGCGGCAGACAATGAACATAATAATTTCCATGCTCTTAGCTGCGTATTATTATATATGTTAATTAATTTCGCGTTAACTCAATTTATATATTTTACATCGTATAAACGTATTCTTCTTCTTTTTCTTCTTCAAACAGTTACACAAATAAAAAAGTAACAGAAACACTGATTTTAATCTAAATTTATATTTATGAAGGAATTTCTGTAATTGTTTGAAAATTTGTTATGTAATTTTAAATTTTATTTATTACTCGTATTACAAACACAAATTTTTAGTTTAGTTTTTTTTTCGTTAAAGGTAATTGGGAGTTAAAAAAAATTGAAAAAAATTAAATGAAAAAGATAAATGGGAAAAAATAAAGTTGGAAATTGGCGATTCATTGGAATTGCACATTTTTCATCCAGACATAAGCTTAATTAACTTTTCATGCGTACAGACAAGTGATGATAAACACACTATACGAGTAGTCGTGTTGTAAAAATAATAAAATTAATTAAAATGAATTTCGTTAGCGCGTATACTTATAACAAGCAGAGTGTACCTGTAGTACTTTTACTAAGTATTAAAGTCTCTTCAGTGAGTATAAGATGTGTTGAGTGAGACTGAGGCAAGAAATGCGGGCGCAAGAATTGAAAATCATCGAAACTTGATTAACTATCGCACGTTGTTTCGACACGTTTAATAATAATAATGGTACCTACGTTAACAGCTCAAGCTCTGCTCAACTCAATAAGAGCCCTTTTATATCGTGTAAAAACTAATTAGTTCTTCAAGGAATATGATTCATGCACCCCTATGCATTCACACTTTACACCTTATAAGCTTCATAATTAATTAATAATTTTTTCAATGCTATTTTATGTATAAATTAAAGCAGAAAGTTAAAAATAGGTAATTTTAAAATAACAAATATTTTAATTAAGTAGCTTTTTATTTATATTTTAAATTTTAAAATTTTATTTTTTAATGTAATTGTCTTTAGACTAATTTTAATATTTTTTTCATTTAATTATTGCTAAATAAATTGTCTTTGGTCACTTGAATTATTTTTATATTAAATTAAATTTTATTAATTATGTCATTTTTAGGGGATATTTTAATTTTTAATTATTTGTATTTCTTCTTTTAAAAATTGAAAATAATTTGAATATTATAGTATTAGTTGGGTAAATTATCTTTAAAATGACATTAAAATTGTTTTAATATCGCTATTAGTTAAAAAGTTATTAGCTTTTTTCTAAGATTTCGTATCTAAATTAATCGAGGCACTTAGATTCAAAAGGAACTTTTGTAAATTGTGCAATAAAATCAAAAATCATGGACTGATTCTAATAATTTTTCAGCTAATTATAGAGAATTAAATTATATTTAATTATTTTAAGCAAATTTCAATTTTTGGTCTTAACCTGATTTTATATAGGATTTTTTCCTTTTTAAATTGCATTTATTAATTATAATAAAAATCAAAAATATTATTTACTAAAATTATATAAATAGTAAGTTAAATTATCTTTAAAATGACACCCAAATTTTTTGTCTAGCTTAATTAGTTCAGAAGTTATTAATTTTTTTCGGTTTTGCAAGTCCGTCACTTGACTCATCTTTCCCGCTTGACTAACGCAGTACTCAATGTATTTTAAATGGAACGCTTCCACTGAAAAAGTATTTTTACAAATTTGCTTCTAAAAACTAAAGTGATGAACCGATTTTAATATTTTTTTCTTTAAATTAACGCTGATTAAACTACCTTTGAATATTTTAATCAAACTTTTAATTGTAGTCATGATCTGATTTTCTACAGGGTCTTTAAATATTAAAACTTAAAACTTTTAAATTTTATCAATAAAGCATTACAATTTTTTTTTTAAGTTTCAACCCCATTACGTTCACATGATACAAATGCTCTATTTTCATTAAACCATATCTTTATTACCTTATTTTCTCAACAAACAAAAAAAGATTTTAAATAAATTATACTGAAAATGAATTAAAGAAAAAATGATCCAATAAGTTTGCAAATAGAAACTCATAAAAAATAAGCATCAATCAAATCTAATGCAATTAATAAGGGTGTATAAACCGAATACTATGTTTCTTTTTTCCTTTATTTATTTATTTTTATTTATTTTAAAAGCAGAAGAAAGAATAAAGCAAAGCAAAAGAAAAGAGAGTTAGTTAGGCATGGCAATCATGGTGACAGTGCGGTGAAATAGTATTTGCCTCTAGTTGTAGTTTAATGTGGTTTATCTGAGGATCGCGCGAGCGGCTCTCGGAGTCCGCTTCCTAGAAATCTCCGCACGGTTGACAATTTATTTTATAGAGGTGGGTGTGGGACGACCAGCACAACAGGTAGGTATACACCGCGAGAGAGCAACTTGCAATGCATCTGTAAAGTGGTTCTACTCCTCTTTTCTCTCGTCTCTTTTGGGCTCTCCTCTGCGACTCGCTCCTTCCTCTTCGTTTTGTATTATTGTTTCAGTGGAAACGCAGCATACGAATGTGGTGTCTTCGGGAGCACCGGCATCAGCAGCATACCCCGTACATGCGACATGCACATACAGCATCATCGGAAGAAGTGTGTGTTGGCTGGGGCAGCGAGGAGCGCCCCGTATAAGGCCTCGACTCATTTTATTTTCCCATGGCGTGTTTTTGCATTTGTAGTTTGTACTCTCTAAGTGCGCACACGAATGTTTTATTTAGTATCATATCACTGTGGATGCTATATATTTATTTGCCTATAGTTTTATTATTGTGGTTGCTGCGCGCGGCCGAAGAGCCAGCGAGAGCATTAAGGAGCATCGTATGAAGGAGAAGAATGAATAAGAGCTGAGAGTGAAAAGCCGGAGAAGAGGCATCTCTTCGCGCGCTTAACACACCGCAAGTGTTGTTTCGTTGCAAAAAACTCTAATTTATGTACTCTTCTGCAGGACAAGAGTCTTTCGCGACATCACTAAATCTCTCGATTGCACATTATTCGCATTCCGCACGCGAGTTTTTCCAGGTCTGTACACATGCTCGGCGTATCAGACCTGCAAATGTGACAATACCTTTAAACTACAATTTAATTGACTGTTTTCAACGCATAAATTTACTATTAATCTTCAAGGATAACGTTGTTATGCTTTCATTTATGTCCTTTTTCAATATCTAACTGGATATGTTCTAGGAAATGATTTAGTTTGCCTTTATTTTTATTAGTTTAAAAAAGGATAATTATTTCTAATCAATTTCAAATTGATTAAACTGATGTCCCTTTATGTAATTATTGGAATGTAGCTTTCAAATTTAAGTAAATTTTTTTTTTATTTTTTATTTAAATCAAATTTCCAAGAATTCTTTTTAAAATAGCAATTTTATTATAAATTTTTTGAATCCGTTATTGAGTCATTTAAATGATGTATTTTTTTTTGGCAAACGTTAGGTACCCTAATTTAACTCAAAAAAAAAAAACTTTATATTTAAAAGAATTTTTATTTTTTTATTTTTAAAGGATTCATTCAAAAAAACCATTCAATTTTTAACATTACAAGAAGAAACCATTTAAAATTTAAATAAAAATCGTTTTACTTTAATTTTAAAACAATTCCTATAAAAATTATTAATTTTATTATTACATTTTGAAATGCTTTATACTTTCATTAAAATTATGTAACTTTTCTTGTCAAAAAAACAATCAATACTCATTTAATAAATAAAAAAAAAATCTAATTAGAGTATTCTTTTACAAAACCATTAGATTTTTAAACTTTCGCTTTGAGAAAAAAAAAACTTTTAAATTTAAATTTAAAAAAACTTTTTACTCTAATTTCAAAACAATTCTTTCTAAAGATAATAATTTTAATATTAAATTTTAAAATCCTTTATTAATCATTAAATTTATGTAATTTTAGGTAATTGATAGGCAGCCCAAATCAAAAATTTAATTTAACAAAAAAACATTGCTCATTTAAGAAAATGAATAAAGAAAAAAAATAAAAACGAATAAATAATAATTAAAAAGGATTCTTTAAAAAACTTCAAAATTCAAAATGAACAAATAATAAAATGACTAAGAAAATGCTATCATTTTTTTTTCATTACCAAATAATTAAAAAAATGCTTTGTAATTATAAATATTGATTTTGCTATTATTATTATTATTAATATTTATCCAAAGAGCTTTTGCTCTGAAAGCCTCAAAACTTATTCATAAAGTTCACTTAGTTTCATTTCCAATAAGCAGCTGAACAGTGGATGAATGGAATACCTGCGGTGTAAAAGATGAAACTATTACCACAATCGGATCTTCACAATCTCCACCATCTCATATACCGATTGTTCTTTTCACAAAATAATCTATATTAATTAGTTTACCATCTTTTACATACAATAAATGCATCCATAGCTGCTTAAGCGCATTAACCAATGTCTGCATATAGAAAGGTAATTATTGTTGTATATTATTCCACACAGTGCCAATTAATTTTACGACTGTTCTTTTCACGTGGAAATAAACTTATAAGTATACGAATGGCAACGATCGAAAAAATATGCGCACGTTTTTCGAGCTTTTTCTTTTCCTTTATTTTTTCGTATATTTTATATACCTTTTTCTTTGTCACTGGTAAAAAAAAGAAGGGAAGAAAACGAAAGGTTGAAAAAGGTATGTGCGACCATTCTATAAAATCAAAAGTTTTATTATGGGAATGTGAACAAGTGGCATTTATTATTTTGAAGAAGCAACCCTAATGAAACGACAAAACAAAAGGTTTCTTAGAAAATACCTATAAGTTTTTTGTTGTTGTTGTTCTGTTATTTTTCGGACACTTGATACTTTCTCCTGAAGGTGTCAAGAACTTTCCTTTAACGACTTCAAAGTTAATAATTTCTACTTGGTATGGAAAAACATTGAATATAAATAATTATAAGCGTGTTATGTTTTTTTTTTTTTATTATTATAGTACCTAAGTACAAGAAAGAGGAGGAAAATAATCGAAGCGCAAATCATTATAATTATTGTAAATAGCCGTTTTTGCTAAGAATTAATAGTAGTCATTAAAGTCTGAAACTTAATATTACAACAAACAACAGGTATTTAATGGAAATAGATTAAAAAGAAGAGGTGAGGAGCTTAAGAACGAGCCAGTTAAACATAAGTAGGTACTGGACAACAACGAAACGCTGATGATTCGCAAGATAACGCGTTCGCATGTGTATAGTATGTGGCGATGATGCTCGGGACGGAGAAGAGGACAGCCTCCACTTTGGGCCTGTCGTTAAAATAAAATAACGAGATTCATTTCGGTACTTCTCACTTATACTAATTCCGTTTCATTAACTTGTTGTTCTTCTTATATAGTATATTTCTAACAACCCTTTATTTGGCATTTCGGTTCCATTATTAATGGTCGCCACTTTTCTTCTCACGACTCAAGAGACCAAGATTTTGACAATTTATAGGACCAGCAGGTTTGTTTCTCTTACTCGTTTATCGACTGTTGCGGTTTTCTGGTTTTCAATTCACACATAAATTATGTTTTATGGTTTGAATTGTTTTTTGGTATTTTTGCACGAAGCAATATAATATTTCTTATAAGTTTATTTGTTTTTGTTTTAAAAATTTGGGGGAATAAAAGTTTTTAGAAAATATTTTTTTCTTTTGGAAAAATATTAATAAAAATTCTAACAAAAAAATTAAATTTACGATTTCTTTAAATAAGGATAAAGTGAAAGGCTTTTTTATTTGAAAATTAAAAGCTTTTAAGCAACAAGCAAAGCAAACAGCGATCATTCAAACTGCAGAAAGGTTTCTTTCGAAAAACCGTTTGATTTTAAAACTTACCGAATTAGAAAACAATTTTAAATTTAATTTGTAATTTCTCTAAATTTAAAACAGTTCCTTCTAAAGATAATAATTTTATTATAAACGGTTTCTTGAACTATAAAAAAGTCTTTTATTTTGAAAATTCAGGGCTTTTAAGCTACAAACAAATCAAACAGCAATCAAGCAAATTGCTGAAAGGTTTAGCCATGGAAAAAACAAAATTAAAATATAAAAATTTGGAAAAAGATTACTAATAATTCTAACAAACAATGAAATCATCGATTTCACAAAATTAAAAAAAAAGACAAAGCTTTTTTTTTTTCGAAAATTCAGAGCTTTTAAGCAACAAGCAAAGCAAACAGCAGTCACACAAATTGCTGAACGTTTTAGCCGTTGATGAATGTTGATATAACATGTTCATATAACACGTGTATAATAAGTTATGTAAGATAATAGACAACGATAAAACGTAAAGCACACATTATGTGTGTAAATAGATGACATCTGAATATAAACAAAACTACTGTGCAAGCATGAGCCACCAACAAAAAGCTCACGAACAATAAATATAAAATATTAAAAGCGCGCGCAACCCTAAAACTGTCTTCCGAACAACAAAAAGTCAATTACCGTTAAACATCCCTTTGGTGGTAAGAGAAAAAGTCTTAATGTGGTAGCCTCGAGGACCACACAGATTTATCATTTTTGGGAAACGTTAAGATTCAATTTGTCCTGGCAGAACACGAGAGGGACCATTATATATTACATAAGGACGGAATAAGGGATGCTGCTGCTGCTGCTGCTGCTGCTGCTGCTGCTTTTGCTGCTGCTAGTTACTGGAAAAGGGAAAGCTCACGCAGAGATCTCCCGTCGACTTCGCTCTCCATCACCACCTGAGAAACTTGATCAAAACTTTTTACCAAATTTAAAAGTTAATCATTTTTCTCCATTATACTCTTCAGACACTTTAATATCCTCGGGGGTGTCGTCGTCAATTTATTTTTATTTTTTTGGCAGGCGCCTCTTTAACTGCTCGTCTATATCACTTTTTTAGTGTTATATATGTTTTTTTAATTGTTATACTGATTATAGAAAAAATATTATACTTTTTTATTATTTTTAAATTGATTTTATTAAGTTTTTTATCATTGAAAATATTGATTTAATTTTTTTTATGTATTACGAATATGAATATAAATTGAAAAGTTTCCCCAACATTAGAAGCAGCTAAAATCAATAAGCTCATACTTTTGTTAGACCATTTTTAATTTAATTTGCATATTTCATTAGCGATATCGCGTGGAAGGTCCAAGGTTAGTGGTAAACTGCGTGCTTACCCCTAATTTCCAAGAGGAAATTTAAGAAATCAGAAGCAAAAAAAAGAAAGAATATTAGTGGTCACGCATTTTCACCCCAACTAAACTTATAGGACTTATAAGCGACACAAACTTTAACGTCCGTGTGGTAAGATGTTACGTCAGTGGACCGATCATAAATTACCGCTTAAGCACCTAAGCACCCCCCGAGAGTCCTTCCATCCCTCCAACCCCCCGATTTCACCTGTCTCGAACACTAAAACGACTTCTAATTCTTGTAACGTAACAAATATATATCCAAAAACCGAAAGGGTCCCTTTAAAATACCAATTTTTAATTGACGTTTGTATCGGACGAACGAGCAGCGGGCATTTATTAAAAATGTCACCGGCACTAATTAATAAAATGACTAACGAGTTGAATGACAAGCGCTGAAGATACATTTCAAGAAAGTCAATCGATCATCGCGTTACTTTTTTACTTTTTTTTTTCAGTAGGAAACATTTCTACCAGTGTTTTTTTTAGTAATAAAAAATAAAATAAAAATGAAATTAATTGATTCGTTGGCGAAATAATTGGTTGCACTCGAAGTGGTTTATAGTGAGTACCGAGTATAATACGGTATGAATCGATTGAAAGCGTTTAATTGCCGATTTTATGCCAATTCTCTTTCGCTCTGTATTAATTTACATGGAGGCATCATATGGGCGTTTAAAAGTTATGCGTGGATCGAATAAGTTAATGGAAGCTGTGTGCATCGAGTGGACGGTTCGTAATAACGCATTATATTGTTGATTATTAATTATAGGTAATTTTAATTCGAGCATTAAGCGTCGTGTTTGCATGCGCCGCAGTAATTGATTTCGATGTTTTAATTGCCCTGTTTTGTATTTTTATCACCATTGGTAACCAGCGTTATAAACGAGCTTATTTATGCCACAAAGTGTAAATATAAACGGTGTTAATTTTATGCTGTTTATATTTTATACAATTATTTTTTTAGTCGTTTTAATTTATGGCTAGTAGTTGATCCAATTTTTCCTATTAATGTTTTTATAAGAAATACTTTATTAATTCATTAAAAAAAAATATAATTTTGGAATTTTTTATTTCTTTAATTTAAAAATTGACTTTTAAATTTAAAGTTTAAGTTTTAAAATGTTTAGAAGAAAAAAATTAAATATTTAAATAACTTACTTTAAATTGATGAACCAAAATCTTTCCGGAATCCTTTCTGTAAAAAAATAAATAAAACTAAACGTAAAAAAATAAAAAACTACAAACAATAACAAAATTTAATTAAAAACCCTTTAAAAAATAAGCATCTTGTTCTTTGTTATACAGTTTACTTTTACACAACAAAAAATAAAAAATAAAACCAAAAGAAAAAGCAAAGAAAAAACTGAATCGAAAGCGAACGCCTATAAAATGTTGTTAATTAACGCGTGAATTACGATAAGATTTATCTTGTTAGTACAAAATTTTAACGATATAACCTGTGGCCCTATGGTATAAGCAGTGGACAAAAAGGAAAATTAATAGAAGGGACACTTCCTTCGAACCCCCGATGTTATCGACGTTTCCTTTTTGTTTCTTGTCTGTTGTTTTTTTTCCTTCTAGATTTTTAGTCACCCATCAGAAGATGTATCACTGACTTATACAGTTGCATTCATTGTTTTCGGTGTAAAAGAAGCAAGCATAGAGCTCTCCTTCACGGAACACGTCCCGTTAACGAACATGCCATCCATAACTCACAGCTGAAGAACTGAGGTCTATAAAGGTATATTATGTGGGCAACATTTGGGTCGCACAGGTCCTCGCAATAATTGTCAAACAAAACCACAATAATTCACAGATTTTATATGCTAAGTGTCTAGACGAAGTGTGTGCTAGCTAGTAGTCCCTTATAAAATGCACATAATGGATATAAAAAAAAACCGAATGGGAATCCGTGCGACAAGTGGCGAATTCTATTCTAGAGGACGAATGTCGTGCGGTGCTGGCGCCTAAATTTCACAATTTCCGAAGCATGTCTAATCTAGGAAGGCATTTGTTTACCTTTCGAATTATGCAAAAAATCACCTTCGGTTTTTTTTTTCGGTTTTTGTTGATCGTAAATGTCCTTTATGGTAATTATTACCCTAATAAATTGCAAACTTAAGAGGAAATTTTAGAAAAATGCGTTTTTTTAAAGATTTTTTTTTTTAAATTTTAAATCAGCAAAAAATTGCTTTAAAATTTTTATTTTCTAAATAATTAAAAAGCAAAAAGTATGAATAGTTTTTGTAGCATTGGAATTTTTAATTATTTTTTTAATGATTGCAACTTATTGTTATCAGTTGATGCAACTTTAATTTCAATTTAAAAAAAAACTTCCTTTAAAAATAATTATTTAATTAATTATTTAAAAGTTATAATTTTTGTGTTTTAAAAAGTGGCTGTTTTGTTTAACGAAAAATGGGTTTTCATTTTATGCAGTGAATTTTTTTTTAATTTATTGTCATCTCTTAATTGACTTAATTTAATTTTTTTCCAATACTACATTTTTTTATTCATAAAAAGGAAACGAAAATAAAATGAAAGTAAAATTAAAAGTTAAAACTTCTTTCAATTACTAAATAAAAAAGAAATGCATAAATTAAACACTTCTAATGATAGAGCAAAAATTAAGATTGAAAAAAAAGAAATAATACAAAATAAAAATTCTTTTAGAAAATCTTTTTGTTGCGAAAACAAAGAACAATTCATTTCAGCATTTCAGAAAATCTAAATATAATAAAGTAATATAATGAAAACTGCTACTTTTTCTAAAAGAAAATGTACAATAATTAATATTACAATAATTACGAACAAATAACACATATGTATATAATAATTATACATAAATTAGATTGAAATGTATACATTTATTACTAATTACTGTTAATTATGCTCACGAGTATTGTTTTAAAGACAACTAAATGAGTCCATTCATTCGTAATAATTTTAAAATTATCGCTCCTTTCGCAATTAAATCTACACATCTACTTAATTTATGCTCCTTTCTATACGATTGCATTATTTAAATAAAAACATAATTAAAATTCTGTACTTTTAAAATGACTTTTAGTTTT
Source organism: Holobus sp. GC000080 (assembly GCA_030556065.1). Lineage (NCBI taxonomy): Eukaryota > Metazoa > Arthropoda > Insecta > Coleoptera > Staphylinidae > Holobus > Holobus sp. GC000080. Next base: position 12,633 of record JASKGO010002487.1, read on the forward strand.
TCAGAAAAGTTGATCTTTTTTATTGTAACAATTAAATGTATTGTGCGTTTTAATTGGAAATTTGGAAACTTTATTCTGCGGAGTTTATATTTACTATATGGAGTGCATTAGGGGTTGGAATCATTTCAGACACACCATATTGAGAATTCGTTAGTTAGTGTTCCGTGATATAGTAGTAAATGTAGGTAATTTAGTGGTGTGTAAATTATTTTACCGTCTCCTTCTGTATACGTATTTATTTCAGTGTGTGTATGTATTTACTGATAACATCTTAATTATGAGTAAAATGCGTTATCTGGCAAGCTGCGGTCGCGATGCGTGCGTTTCTGTCCCATGGTTGTTGTACTTCGTTTCACCCTTCACTTACTTTAAAGCCTTATTTCACTCGCAAACTAACTGTGTCATGTTACTGGGGGGATTTTCGTTCTTTCGTTTTTCCGTTTTTTGAGTTTTCGTTTTTTTTTTTTAGGAATTTCACAGGGTGTTTAATTCGCTTTAATTCACTGCAAACATTTTTTTCATTTTTAAAAATCAAATTATATTTCATTATTTCAAATTAAATTAAATTAAATATTTTTTAAGAGACAATTTTATCATTTTAAGTACTATAAAATTTTTTTGGAATATTTGTTTTTAATAAATTTATTGAATTTTGTTAACTAAAATTTTATAAAAACAAATTAAATTGCGAATTAGTTTAAAATCAAATTTTCTAAATAAAATTAAATAGTGCCAAATAATTGATTTAAGAAAAAAATAATTTTTGCTTATTTTTTTATTGTTGAATTCAAAAACCTTTTTTTATCAATTATTTTAAAAGACTATTTAATTTTATTTAGAAAATTTAATTTTAAACCAATTTTCAATTAAATTTGAATTAAAAAAAATATATCTAAAAAAAAATTTTTTATCTAAAATGCCAATAGCTTTCTTTAAAATATTAATTTTAATTTATAAAAAATAAACTTATTCAAATTTCTAATTTTTTTAATTTTAATTAATTTTTAAGAAGGAAAAAAATGTTTGCAGTGGATATAAAATTAGCAATTCAGATAAAATATTCGGAAAACATGCTGTATAATGGTGTAACGTGCAATTTCGACATACTTTTCCCCCCACGTGAAGATAAATTTAAACATTCAAAAGCATGTCGAGTACCTCTACATATTCGACAAAACAGGACGTAATTATTTCTGTATCATTACCTAATGAATGGCACTTTTTAATGACATCTGAACTATTTAATTACTTTGCATTAATTACCGGACAATGCGCTGCATAATAATTATTTAATAATTCTATGGCTCTTTGCAGTCATAAATACACCTACAATTACACAAAAACAAATAAAAAACCTAAATGCATTTTCCAATTAAAAATTAAAAAGAAACAAGCAACGATACCAGCATCATATCATTAGATAATCAGAACTGGAAAAAAAAAACAAGAAAAGAAAGAAAAAAAGGAACGCAGCAGGAGAGATATGGTCTATCTGTTATCGCTAATCGATTGAAGAAGTTCTCCATTAATATTCCAAATAGCAGAAGATCGACAAGTATCAATCTGAAGTGCATAGCATGTACAAGGAGCAAGGAGGAGAACATCGCCACCTTATTTCAACACCTGTCGCGACTCGGGGAGTTAATTAACCCCGTTATTAATGACCGCACCAATTTAGTGAATATACTGAATCCTTTAGCAGCATCCCTAATCGTTGCATCATCTCACAGTCTTGCAGTCTCGCACACAGAGAGGCTTTTAACAAAACTGTAAAATCGCTGCGCGGATTAATTCAGCGCTAAATCCTTTTAATCCTTTTTAAAACGCAACGACGTCGTCGACAGCGCAATACTTGCAATGCACATATAACTTGTGTAACGACAAGATAGGTGCACGTGTAAGGAATGTGGAATACAGCTCGTAGCAGCAGCAGAAGCATCAGCAACAGCAGCAGCAGCAGCATAAGAAGAAGAAGAAGAAGTGGTGCGTCCATTGGTCCTGGCAGCATCCATGCTGCGCTGGGAGGAGCATCTCCTGTGTCTTATCACGCGGCGCAATTTCATCTCTCGTTCGTTCGCCGCACGTTATTTATAAATGGATGCAATTAATTTCAATAGCCGCAGAGAGGTTTTGGGTTATTAACCCCCTTATGATTTTCCTTCAATTTCTCTGCGTGTTTATTTGTGCGTCTGTTGAGTCTGTTGAGTGTAGTGTAGCTGTGGACTACGGAGCGGAGTGGAGTATAGATAGATAGGAGAGGATATAGGAGCACCTGCTCCCTTTGCTGTATCGGCAGGAGCATCTGCTTCCTTCCGGCTTTCGCTATCCTGTCTCCGATCTCCGATTCCTATCTTACGTAATAGTAATTAGTGCACACTTTGACCGTTACTGCGTTTGACTTCGCAACCCGCTCGCTAGCTCTTTCGTCCTCTGCTTAATCCTTAATTACGCCCCCCTTTCCGAAGCAATTTCTTTTTGGGAAAATGCTTCTAGGCATTAACGGTAGTGGCTACTTGCCGTCAGGCTATTTTAATGCTTTTTTTTTATAACAATTATTTCTTGTCTTATTTTATTAGTTTTTCAGTTTCTTCTTTAAGGATAATTGTAAATTTTTATAATTTCATTTGTTAAAAATTCGTTATGCAAATTTATTATTGCCATTTTTAAAGAAATTCACAATCGAGTTTTATTAATTAAATTAAATTAAGAATTATTTATTAATTAAATTAAATTAAGAATAATAAAGAAGATTCGAAGAAATTTTGAGATTTTCCAAAAATTATCTTTATTGGCAAATTAATTAATTAATTAATCAAATTTATTGAAGAAAATGATTGAAAATAAACGAGGTTTTTATGAAGAATCTCCAAATTCCTTAGAGAAACTCCTTATAAAGTTCCTAAATTTAATTTCATTAATTAAAATCCATTGTTAATTTCTTTATAAATTACAATTAAATATTTTTAACAGAACTTTTAAAAATAAAATTATTTTTTTAGTAAATTCCCAAAATATTATAATATTAGAAATAATTTAATAATCACTTAATTAATCTTCTGAATAAAATACGAATTATTTAATCATTTTGGGAATTTGTCATTATCATTTTTAAAGTTATTCTCAATTGATTTTAATTAAATAAATTTTAAGAATAATTAATATTTGAAGTTTTTAACGAATTTTGTAACTTTCAAAAAAACATCTTTATTTATAAATTAAATAATTAAATTTACTTGAAAGAATTATTAAAAAATAAACAGATTTTATAGAAAATCACAAAATTCCATAGAAAAATATCATAAAACATTCAAAAATTTAATTTAATTCATTAAAATCCTTTGATAATTTCATTTAAAACGCCAATTAAATATTTTAATACAATTGCTAAAAATAAAAGGTATTTTTTTTAAATCCCAAAATATTATAATATTAGAAATAATTTAGTAATGACTTAATTGATCTACAAAATGAAATGCAACTTGTTATTCACTAGTAACTGCGATTTACTTAGCGCCTATTTAGTTTTCAGCACTTCGTATTGTTTCCGAAACGTCTTAATTACGAGACGTGTAAATTTCAGCGAAATAATTTCCATAAAGCTGAATAAATTATGATCTAGATTAGATTCGTATCGACGTTTATGCGTTTTTATTCCATTCACAAAAACACTCCTTTACTCTCTTCTACCTCTTTTGCCTTGCTGCCGTTTTCGGTTTATTACTCGACTTTCAGCACCTCCAAATCGATTTCTCATGAATCTTTAATCAGCCACCCGATAAATTTACGACGTTTCTCGGTGAAACAATGCGGGCTATAAAATTCACATTTACTCTGTCTGCATTCGTATGTAACTATAACTATGCAACAACTATAGGTAATTTTATTTTCTTAAGTGCTCGAGACTAGAGACTCATTAAATTTTACAGTTGTCTTTTTTATTATTGCCGTGCTTTTGAATTTCCACTGGAAAAATTAATAAATCTTTTTTTTTATTGTCTTAAGTTTAAGCCGTGCAATTATTTTTTTAATTTGCTTTTTAATAAAAGTTTTGCAAACTGAAAATGATTTTTTTATTGTTTTAATATAAAAGACTTTTAAACCTGTACGTAATTAAAAGCTGCAGTTAATTTATGCTAATTATGCTACAAATAAATTTTATATCGTATATAAAATGACGAGTTTTATTGCTGACCCGCGTTTTATATTGATTCTAATCGATTATGTTAATTCTGATTACTGCTAATTAATATTGCGTCTATTTGTTTTATTGCAGTGCGCGGCGAAAGAATTGTTTATAATATCTGTCCGTAACAATTACAGCTCATTAAGGAAACGTTTGTCAATAATTTAATTAATTAAGATCGCAATCGGTCAGCAACACTTTTAATATTATAGAAAACTAGTTTTGTAATTTTGAAATAAAAAACTTTTAGTCCTTTAAACATTAAACAATTATTCAAATACAAATTTGTCATGAGAAATAAATGTTTTATTGTTCAAATAAAAAAATGAAAGAAAAACTGTTTTTATTAAAAAAAAAAAAAAAACAAGTAATAATAATATACAACTGTTTGTATTTATTGATATGAATGTTTCGCAATAAGCCTTTTGGCACTCGAATATTCCGCTATGTGGATTTATGTGTGCGCAATATTATTTATAAATGTCAAAAAGAGTGGCCATTTGCGAGCAATATTTCTGAACGTGCATCGGGGGTGGGACAATTTCGAGATCTGATACGAACACTCGCGGAAAATTTATACAGCTCGCGCTTCGATTTATTGCCTTCGAACGCGAAAGCTCGTCCTTCTTCTCTATACACCTCTGTATAGTTTATACTGCCGACTGAACGCGAACCGATAAAACCAGGATGATTTTACACAATGATGACAACTAAGGAAACAACTTACGGACAAGCTTACAACAAATGTCTCTTTGCAATAAAAAAAAAAAGTAAAAATACAAAATAAGTTCTATAAAATGAATCATCAAATACTTTTTCCTTTATTAATTTATAATTTATATATTTTTTTAATATTTTCTGCTTTGAAAATTTATTTATTTGTTAATTTCCAATATATTTTTTTATAAATTAGCAATTTAGCAATTTAAAACATCAAACCTAAAAAGTCTTAAGGAATTATAATGGATAATCTAAAAAACAAATACCAAAATTTGGTTTAAAAAACTCAATAAGAACATTTTCTTTTTTAATTGGAAATCTAAATTTCTCCATTATTCTTTGACTATTTTTTTAAATTTTCAATTGCTGAAACAAAATAGAAATTGAACTACATAAAATCAGAAAATTTTATTTGTAAATTAGTAAAGTATTGACAGAAACTGCAATTAATTCAAAAGATATCATAATAAACTTTAACTGCATTGTTATAAAACGATTAGAATTAAAATTATCAGTAAAAATTGAAGAAATCTAAAATATCAAATTAAATAAGTCTTAAAGATTTTAAATAAATAAATCGAAAAATCTAAATCGACTAACTGAATATCAAAATTTGATCTGAGAAACTAAACAAAAACATTTTTCTCTTTAATTTACTTTCAATTTCTCCATTAATCTGTAATAATTTTAAATTAAAAAAAAAACTAGAAATCCCACCAATTAAATGGAAAATCAGTTAGTTTTTGCTTTAAACTATTGACTAAAACTCTAATTAATACAAAATAGAGAAAAATATCATAATAAAAATTAATTGCATTGATACAAAACGATAAGAATTAATTATGGAAAAAAATAAAGGAGGAAAAACAAATTAGCCATTTGGAAAAGCTGTCATATGTAAAGAACACAAGATAAACAAGCAAAAAAACAGCAATAAAACGCTAATTGAAACAATAATATAAGAAAGGAATTAGTTAGTCCGCTGTTAGTCAGTTGGTATGGTATGGTATATAAAATAGGACGCAATTTTCCTTTGTGTGTTGCGAGCGAATTTTTGCATAATCCTTCGTGTGCATTTGCAATATTGCAATGCGAAAATATTGCGTGTCCGTTCGTTTTTCCACATCCATCGCCATCCGAGCGCCGGTCTATTCGCTTATAATGTGACCTTATAACACTTTTTTTCCTTGAATTTATATTTCGATAACGTATTAATTATGTAACAAGCCAAGAACCAGGAGTTATTATTTGCTTGGTTACCTGCTTCCCCGTCGTAAATTAAATAGCGTGCAAACGCGCAAACACTTTTTCTCTTCAATTTTATTTTTCACTTTTTTCATTTCTCTCTGTCTCAGCTTTTTATTTATTTTTTTTTTTTTCTATAGAAGTCTCTGCAAATGAAACGCAACAAATTATAGTTTTCCCTATTTTTAATTTGATAGCTTTTTCTATTGCTTATTATTCTTAGAAATTTTCGAAATATTTTTAGAATATAAAAAGTAACAGATAAAGGGTTGGAATTTTTTTTTAAGAAATATGGATGCAGTGGAGGCGGCAAAAGCAGAAGCAGAAGCTGAAGCGGAAGAAAGAAGCAATACAGTAATAATTCCGTGGCCAATTTGATTTTACGAGTTAAGTTCGTCAGTTGTTCTAAGTGGCGGTTGTTTCGCGTGAACAAGCATTTGTTTGCGCTCTCGATCGGTAATTCGCGTGCCCCATAATGTAGCCCCGTTTAACGTTACAACCCCTAACCGAGCACACGAATATTACGCCGGTGCACGCCATCGCCGTCATTATTATTGTTATTATTATATACAGCTAGTTTTGTTTCGGAATTAATGTTACTCGAGATTCACAACCAATAATAATCAAATTAATGTGCACCACTTACATACCAATAACTCTCTATACCTTTGTATTATTTTCACATATACAAAATTCTTTATTTTCAAAAAACCAAATAAACAAAAATCAATTTAAAGTTTTCTTTGCTTAGCAATTTTTTATTATTTATTTAGTAATTATTATTATTAATAAATACTAGAGATTCAGTTAAAAAGTTACTAAATAGCAGTAAATAATTAGTTTATTACTTTCTAAATATGATTATATTAGTATTTCTATCTTTAACTTTAGTAAAACCCATTTAACTTATAAAAATACATGTATCTCTTAATCCATATAAAAAACCCTATGTGTCCTTTAAATAACAGATTTTAACTCTATATAGTATGGCACCTGGTTGGCCGAGTGGTGTAGGTGAAAGCCTTCCACCCCGTAGACCCGGGTTCGATTCCCAGGTCATGCCCTTTTTATTGAGAAGGTAGCATATGCCGTGTCTTATGTTACTGCTGAACAGTCGCCACAGTTCGCCCCTTGATTTATCACCGCGTAAGTCGGACGGGCGTGCGTTGTCTCAGCAGTGACCGCTAAGTCATAGCAGGGCATTCGATGTCTTGAGAATGGATGCTGGGGAGTAGTCGGGATAGGGCGCGCAGTGTGTAAGACGCCTTGGTCTTCGTTGCACTCAGCATTCACAATTGAGATATGGGATGGATGTCTATATACTATGCTACTATTTTTTGCATTTTTTCAAATAATTCAAATCATTTTATCAATTTTGTTTGCTTTATTTTATTTAGAGAGTGTCTATAATAAATTGGTATCATGTTAAGTGTGTTAATATTGGAGATAGAGAAATGATTAAATGGTTTTCATTATAAAAAACTTTATTATTTGCTTCCGCATCCAGCAAAGAACTTTCTTTGCTCTACTTATTATTATTTATAATAATTTTGTTTATTTTACATTAAAAATTTCCAAAATTTGATTACATTTTTTGTCCTTTTTGGTGAAATTTAAAATTCAAAAGCATATATTCTGTGAAATCAAAATTTAAAATTTTTCCAATGCATTTTTCCGAATTTTAAAATAATTTGTTAACAAATTTTAATTTGATTTCAATTAAAATATAATATATAATATAAAATTGACAATTGCTAATTAATTAATGGTCAAACAGTTAACAAAAAATACCCTAGTAAATGATTTCTTCTTGTACAACAAATAACCATCAGGACACTTTGGGCAAATATAAAATGTCGATGTTAATTTTAATAGGGGGCGCGTGTTTTATTCGCGATAGTCCTACATGATTCATTGTGTAAACGACAAAAGCCACATCAACAAATTACATTGTGAACCAACCAATCAGAAACACATTGTGCTACTTGTTTTTATAAGCCCTTTTCAAATATTGGTAATTACACAAAGAACGCTATCGATCCGCACAATCAACTGACGCAATTGTTCTAAATTTAAACGCGCCAATTTTAATTCAAACAACCGCCATCGCGCAAATTACTAATATCAATCTTTCCAAATGCATGTAATGCGGCTGTACTGCTACAGCGACCACTAATGCAATATTATTAATGCATTCAATTAAAGAGGCGCAATAAATAATAATAATAAAAAAAAGTTTTCTATCGCTGCTGATCTATAAAGTAGGCGAGAAAACAATAAAGCGTTTTTTTTTTTAAGTTATTATTCGTATTCCACATAAATGTTACATTTTGAGGAACGCGATAGTTAATAAAAAATGCAAAAAACACTTTTAATTATACATATATGTATGGAACCGTACACAATAGTTTTTTTCTGCTGTGTTCGCTTTTTGTTTTATTCGCTCTTCGCAACTGAAATCATCGTCCTCTTTTATTACGTTTCAGTGCGTAAGTGTAGGTGAATTTCCTTCGTGAAATGATAAATTGCCTTACTTCACACACAGTTTCATAACTCGCTTTGTTACACACAAGTGCAGTTTTTTTTTTAGTTCATTTTATTTTTCTGAATTTACTGCTGCGCATTTTCCACCTGTAAAATTTGTTTAAACTGCTGATTTCCTTCCTATTCCTATTTAATAAACTACAAAAACTTGAGTATAAAAAAGTAACAAGCAAAAATTAAAAAGAAGTTTCATTTTTAGGAAAAACTTTGGAAAATAATTTTTCCAGCGCCATATTGCAGTTTTCTTTGTTTCGAGTGGGTACATGGTTAAATGGACGGTTCAAAAGTACATTTTGCCATGACACGTTTACAACAAAAGAGATCGCGTGTTATGGACTATGTTGTGTAGTGCCTTCCACTACTTCCATACATGTTATATACCTAACTGCAGGTATACATTATGTGTAAGTATAAATATGGCGTTGTGAATTAAGTTTGCGTGAGCGCGCTTTAACTCGCGACATACGTCATATTACACATTACTGACAGTTTTTGCTAGACTCGTCTCGTTTCTTCGGCATTTACAATGCATATAATGTAAACTCGATGGAAAAGCGAGCCACTATCGGACGATCTGATCGTCTTCCCTAACCTAAGCTAACCTAATCTATTATCTTTTTATGCATCTATCTAGACTGTACGTAATATACCTATATTTAAGAGCGAAAAACTGGAAATACATTTTCAGCTATTAAATTCCATGTTTTTACTTCTTATTCAATTACTTAGAGAGTTCTTTTTAAATGTAAATTCCATGTTTTTTCAGATTCTTTTCCATTGTTTTATTTAATAATGTACTTTTGGAATTTCATTTTTAAAAGCAGAAATAAATTTAAATCAAAAAAGAAATAGAAAAATTTTAAAGGATAATTAAAGACAATACAAAAATAATTATTTACCATTAAAAAAAAATAACACGAAGCTCATTAAAAAAAATATGTGAGCTTTTTTTACTTGAAAAAGTTTTCAAGTTGTTAAATAGAGAAACATCAAATAATAACAGGTAATAATTCGCGCACAAACATACATTATACGTTAGCAATGCATCGAAACAATCGAAACAACAGCGCAAATCTTTCTATATCAAAGAAGAAAAACAAGAAAACAATCAAGTCAATTAGATTTGGCAAGAAGTGGCGTCCTTAAAAGTTGCGAAAGCGCAACGGAATAAACTGATTTCCCTTATTTTCACTAGCCTTGTGACTTGTACAGAGCATTAGCTATATACCAGCAGAACAACAGAGGAGAACCACAAAGCCAAAGGTACCAATTATTATTGAAAGTGTTCGATACACCAAATGTTACCGCTGCAAGTGCAGTGTGTAGTGTGTGAAATAAGAAAGCCCATATTGATACGAGTATAGTATTAGTAGTAGTAGTAGTAGTATGGAGAGGAAGGAGGTGATTTCTTCTTTATAAAGGTAAAAATGACCGCAGGACACAAGCGTCGAGAGCGTTTTTTACGTGTCGTAATTAAGTACCTATAGGCTGAGCGCGCAGTAAAGCGAGCGAGCATATGTTGGGAGGATAAAAAAAGTCTAACGGATACGAATATGCTAATGAGTGTATAAATTAATATGTTGTTCGCATGCATATGCATTCTGCAGCGGCCCAGACGGTTCTCGAAGAGGAAACAATGCCCGATGCGAGCATTCCATTAGCGGCCTAGCGGATCCACATAATTTTTCTTTCTCTCGCGCGAGTTAGTCAAGTCTGAAGATCGTTAGATAATGGGCCTGAAATTAACACCGACGCACAGAGAGCTCACCGTGGCTGTAGCTATTGCCATTTCCTTTGAACGCGCACTGGACTGTCGATTGGTCTGACTCCGAGGATGAGAGTATGCACTATGTACTGCTAGTACGTGTAAAACCCATTGTGCCTCTTCATGCCATTGCCAATCCTCTTCTTCTTCTACTTCTTCTTCTTCTTCTTCTTCTGTTTCTGCTGTTTCTGCTGTTTTTACTGTTGCTGTAGTTGCTGCTGCTGCTTCTTCAGCTTTAGCCTTACATCGGCAAGCTTTTCAACCAACAGCTTCTTTGCACAGGCAAGCAAAGCAAGCAAAGACTTCGAGGAGATTTAAACGCACTGTATGTTGTATGAACCTGTGTGTGTGTCTCTGAAGAAGTAAAATGTGGTGCTCTTTCGTCTCTCTTTCCTCGCAACAAATTTACTGCGTCCCGCTTTGCTGCTCGCTTGTTTTAGCTGTTGAAATTGCGGACATTCTTTCCGTTTATCCTCCACTTATATCGCATTTTCTCTGACAACGCTCCGGGGAATTTATCTGTACACACACGCACAGACACATGCATATAGGCAGGACATGGTAAGGACGAGGAAGCGGTCGCGCGATCCATCGTCCGTTTTTGATTTGTGCGTGCCAATAGTTTTTCACTTTTAATTTTTTTTTTTTTTTTTTGATTTTCGCTTTTTTTATGAGGAGTTCGGTTGGTATAATTGCATTTTCTATGTATTGTTTGTAAGTGGTAATTAATGTCTGTTGCAACTGCACCATTGCATTATATCCTTGTTAATTAAATAGATAATTAAATAATTTGCTTCTTTTTTCTGTTTTAAAAGGATTGCGTCCTTTGTTTTGTTTTGTTATTTTTTATTGCAATAGTCATTCTTTTAATTTGTAATGGATTTTTATTGTTTAAAATTAAATGCATATCATAAAAAGTTAAAATTACTTTTAAAAAAATATAAGTTTTTTTATTTTGCTCAGAAAATATTTTTGTAGTTGATTTATAATATATAATGTAAAATATAATAAGTAATTGGGAAATAGGAAAAAGGGATTTTAAAATTTTATGCCAACTAAATGCAAATTATTTTTCTGAAGTCAAAATGTAATTAAAAATCAAATGAAATAAAAAATTTAACCGACAATAATAAATATATACTTAAAAAAATATTAATGATCTCGAAATACAATGAAAAATAACATTTGTTTTTTAATTTTACAATTTTAAAATGAATATCCTTTTTCCTTTTTCGTAATTAAAATTAAAACATTTTTAATTAAAAAGTTTTATCATATAATATTAATTAATTAATTAAAATAAAAATTAAAGTTTTTGTAATTAAAAAAAATAATAATGCGTTTTTTCTAGTTTTGTATGCAGTTATAAAATATAATAAAGTAATAAAGAAATATAGAAAAGTTTATTACAAGAAAAAATTTTGATAATATTTTTTTTGAAAATTATAAGTTTTGTGATCAGTTAAAATTATGCTAATTGAATAATTAAAACAAAAGTCAAAGTTTTAGAAAAAAGAAACATCATGTGTACGGAAATAGCGCTTAATTCACATTTTGTGTTGGCTTTTAATAATGTTATTGGATCATCATTATTGCGAATAATAATAATAATATAGTAATGTTCGGTGAAAAACCTTCCGTCTGATGAAGATTGATTACTACATTATAATAAGCAGATGGAGCTTTTCGATTATAATAATTTGCTTAAATGAAACATTAGCCAACGAAACGAAGGACGTGCAACACACATACAAATTTCGTTAATATTCAATTTTACTTCTTCGCTTTAATATTTATAAATTTATATAATCTTTGTTTCCACCATCAAATGATAAAATTCATTTTACCTTTTTTAACCCTTCTATGAGCTCTGCACTAATAAAATTATTATTTGGCATTGGCTCAAAACCAAAATAAGCAAACATTTGTTTTCCATTAATTTCGCATCCTTCACTAATAGATTTGACACGTTCCTTATAATAAAAAATCGTAAACCAGAAAGACGGTCCTGATTATTCACCCGGAGTCCCCCTGCCGGAATATCCGAACGGAAGCGAACGCTACTAAATCGAGCATTTTATACCTTCCGAAGAAGAGAGAGACCGAGAAAAACTCTTTAATTTATCCCATAAAACGGCGTTACGAGGGAATCGTGTGTACGAAAAGAAATTAGAAATTATAAGAGATCAGTTTAGTACTCTTCGAAGCAGATAAGCAGCGTCCTTATTCCGCTTCCATAGTTATTAATTGAACACGGGCGTCTGTAACAAAGCCCCACGCGTTATTAAAAAAAAAGTAATAATTAATTTTCGACTATTTACTTAGAGACTTTTCATTTCTTTTTTCAAGTACATACTTGTACTATACGCCTACGTAGTCCGCTATGTAAATAATGAACTTTTAATTGCTTTATTCAAAAAAGTTTTGCTGGAAAATTACGGTTTTTCTACTACTACTATATGTTACGTGTATTATAAGTAGCTTTATACTAATAGAATTCGAAGATTCTGGCATTAAAAGTAGCTCTACAAAGAATTCCCAACAAGATTTTTATTCAAATTCTACCGATATAACAGCTTTACATTTAAAAAGTCATTTATTTCACGCATTCTAAACGAATTCTGTGTTTGCCCATTTATTATCCACAACAAAAATCTATTATTTCCTTTTTTTTTCTGTAGTGTTTGTTTTATTTACTTCATGTCTAATTTTTCAAAATTAAATAACATTTTATACAAAAAAAATTAATAATTGAAAAGCTTCTTTTTTAAAAGCAGCAAAAAAAAACATAAAATATATCAAAATTACCATAGAAATTATTAATTACTAATTAATTACTGTTTAACCAACTAGAAAAGAACTTTTTTAATCAGTATATAATTTTTTAAGATTTTTTTATGCTTAAATCAAGTCTGATATTAGCTTTTCTCTATCTTCAAGGGTTTTTTTTACAATTACAAGAAGTGATAGAAATTTAACAATTTTGTTAACTTGGATTTTTCGCATTGATATTGCATTTTATTTTGTGAAAATTAATAGTAGTTAATAATTTATTTTTTTAATTCCATCGGCTAATTTTTGGCAAGAAAAATTAGAAATTAATGCTGACGGGAAACTAGTTAAAAGACTGGAAAAGCTGTTTTGAGCATTTTTTAAAATTTATTTTGTCAATCTTAAGCCAAAAAGTCATAGCTACAAATTAATTAAACAAAATTTAGAAAAAAAAACCTCTTAGCTAAATGTCTTTAAACTATCTTTAAAGATTTTGATTTTATAAGCCTTTATTTTTAGTTTATTTTATTACTTCACTTCAAATTTCTTTTTTCTTTTTATAAAATTAAAAAAATACATACAAAAATTTTAATACACAAATTGCTTACCTAATTAGGAATTTAATTTTTAGAGGGAAAATTCCAGCAAAGATTTAGTTATTTACTGAATTTACTAAAGTCTAAAAACAAAACATTTAAAATTCATTGTTTCTAGTTGCAAGCACAAAAACTGAATAAAATAACGCTACAGAAAAAAAAAAAGGATTACCATAAATAATAATAATTACAAAGCTTAGAAATTTCACAACGAAAATTACATTATCACTTTGTAGTGATCTTATTTCGCGTAAATGGATTATTTATGTAAAAGCGGCTAATTACACCCTTCGAGAGCGCGCCAGGTATTATAAACAGTTTGCGTTTTTCATAGCAATAATCGTTATTATTACCGCGCGCGATATACAAATTTCGCAAGCAATATACGAGGGAATTCCTCCCCCGGGGGGGAAACTCTTAATTAGCTAATTGTTGTTCGTTGCGTAATTGCGATGCGTGTACTTAAAGGAAAACAATATTCGCGCTCGTTTTGAAAAACCGCCCGCACACTTTGTGTAAGTGTTTTCCTACCGTATATGCATGTACGAAACAAGTGGATGGAAACTTACTTCTTCATGCGTGTCTCATATTTACTATACATATGGAGTAGACAGGTATATAAGTTCTTCAAGTCCGAGATTGCATATACAAAAGCATATAACGCAAGTAACGAGAGTGAAGTATATGTACCTAAGTATAAAATATATAAATTTAACATGAATTTTAAATTTAGATAGCGATCGCTTATGCGCGCTTAAACCCCGATTCATCTATCATATTTTTAAAACGTCTTTTTCCTTTACTTCCTCCCTTTTTCGCTACTGCATTTACATTTTTTACAATACACCAGGATGCTTTATACTTTCGCGCTTTAAATGCGAGCACTTTTCGCTTATATGACTACATATTACCAGTATGATCTTAATCTTAGTTCTTTTTTTTTTGCTCTTTATTTTTCGTTTCTGATTTTTATCTTCTTTGCTTTTTTGCTCCTTTGTGTCTAATATTTCTTTTATTTTTAATAATTTTAATTGAATTTATTCAGTGGGCACTTGCGAAAATTCGCTTTTAAAACTGTAAAGAAATTAAAGAACGAAAATAAAAAATTACTGTGTTGGAAACCATTTTCCGCATTTTGTAATCTTTATATTCTTCGCAAAAGAAATGGTAAACATTAAATCATCGTCAAAAATATAATTATTATTCCTGTAAAGAGCTCATCAAAATAAAAGATCAGCTTTTAAAATCTAGCATAAAAAGGAAATAACACAATAAACTTTGTTACAAGTATTACAAAATCGTACAAGGCAATTAAGTCGGCATAATATAAAATAATCTTTCGCTTTTCTAAAAAGATATGCAAATTTTTATTAATTGAAACATATTTCGAAAGAAAACAATTAACAAAGCAAGGAATAATTCAAATTTGCATTGTTATAAATCATTTTAAGAATTCTTTTTAAAAGCTTCTTGAAAATTAATAAATGAATTGACAAATAATAAAAATATTAAATAAATAAATTTGAGAATAAAGCTAAATTATAACTTTTTTAAAAAGCACGTAAATTTTCTAATGGAAATATCTTTATTTGAAAATTTAAAAGACCTACCTTTGGTTGCTTGGACATAATCCTTTTCCACTAGAAGATATCCATAAAAGGACACTGTTTATTGTTTATAAAACACTAATTGCAGTTAATTAACACTAAATTAATGAAAATTTATAAAATAACACGCGCCACGCCCGATATTCGATGAAAACTATTTGCTAAACTGGGTGGCTCAGCTGTTTTTGCAGGTGATTAGGATGAGTCGCAGGGATTAGCAATTTTGTCTTGCGCGCCGAGCTTATTTTTAGATATACAAAGCAATACAAAGATACAGTGCAATTAAAAATGACATGCATTTGACAGGCATTTTATGCCAATTCAATACTTTAAAAACTTCGTTAATTATATGGAAAAATTAAATATTTGCTATATTTTTAAAGCGTTGAAAACAAAATCTAAATCTCCTCAATTTTATTTGATTTTTGCTTAAAAATAATAATAATTGCAATTTATATTTTAAAATAAGGTTTATTATTAAACTAAAAAGAAATGTTCTATTATTTCTTTAAATATTTTAAATTAGAAATACTTCAAACAATAAAAATTTAAAATACTTTTAAAAATATAAAGTAAAAATTAAACTAAAAGATTATTTGATGTTTTAAATATAAAATAAAATGCATTTTTATACGTCGAAGTACCTTTAATTGGATAAAAATAATTTTAAAAAGGCATTATAAATTTACTTGTAAAAAATAATTAATTCTTTATTTTTCTACATTTATATGATGTAAAAATGATCAAAAATTAGAATCAAAGAAAGTTTAGTCAACTTTTGATTCAAATTTTTCATTTTTTCCCCATTTAAGAACCCACAGAGTATTTAATAAAATGCAAATGAAAAAATTACGAGTAATTGCAAAAAAGAAAATTAAAAAGCAGCTGTTGAAGTCTAAGAATATCCAGCTATACCTTTATAATTTAATGAATTCAGCTTGCAAGATTAATCGCATATAGAGGAAAAATGCAAGCGGAAATGTCTGGTTACAAGAAGGAAACCTCTTATACGTTGCTTTCCTTCATTCCTTCATACACACTATACCTTTTGCACACGTCAAGCGAACAACAAGTCTAATAAAAAACCCATCAAAGGAGAAAAACAACAAACAAGAAAAAAAAAACGAACTTCTTGGGTAAATTTATTTCGCATTGTTTTTATATTAATAACACGCTGTAGCTTCGTAAAGGGTTGCGATCTCGTAAATCAAACTGAAAGCGCCCGCCGCCCCCCAATCTATCTTCATGCCGCATCTGTCTCTTCTACGACAGTATGTATACGTATAGAATGAGCGAAAGACTGGGAAAACGTAAATGGGAAAAGCGTTCTTCGATTTCTTCCGCTACATAAAGTCCCAATTACTTGCTGACCGGTCTCAGCAAATTTCCGCCGATAAGGAAAGTGTCCTGCTGTTTGTCAAGAAGGGTGGCGGTAGTCACGCGCTCTCCTCCACACCAATATACATGCCATTTATCTGGCTTTCTTTATCTCCGCTGCTGCGGATAAAATATAAACCGTAATAAAACAACAATAAGTATCAACACTAAATTATCCATAAAATTATAGCGGCGTAATATATTTCATCGGAGACCTTTTCTTCAGCTGGCTTGCCTTGCTTATGCTATCTCTTGTACGGCGAAACAACGTTTAATACGTTCGTACACGTTGCGAATCACGAGAGGAGATCACGACCGAATAACTCGCGAACCCTTAAGGACTTTTGCATGTTATTTGTTTGCCATTATTAGCTCGCACCATAGCACTTTTTCGTCTCTTGCATTTTCTTCTATTTTTCGATTCGTTAGATCTTCGCGTTCTGCAACTTATAAAACGGTTTCGGAATCAATGGAAACATCAATAAATTATTAAATGTACAGTGTATTTATAAGAGAGAAAGCTATAATTTTGATTATAATATTAAACTGCTTATAGAGGATCATCAAGTTTTTAATTTTAATTTTTCCCTGTTAATAAAAATCATTAAAAATTTTAAATTTAAAACAATTTTTCATAGCTCTGAAAAATTCAATTAAACTCTGTTTTTTTATATTATATGATTAATAAATTAATAATAAGTAAAATTAAATAAAATTTTGTGAAAAACTGATACCCTGTAGAAAAATATGAATCGTGAAGCGAAAGGAAAAAGGACGATTGCGAGCTTGGTGTGCGTGAAGTGGGTGGATGCTCTTAGAAGATAATAATTCATGGCGGTAGGACGTTCCGTAGGCCAGGTGCCTTCACGTGTCCTTTCATTCGAAGGATATTTATTTATTGACTTAATTGGGGGGTACGGCGCTAGTTGTCCGATTGGTAATTAAAAGCGTTCCTGGGAAGCTCGCTTTGACACCTTGCTACATTGTGTTAAACAGTCGACTTACATTACGTGTTCGCGTGTAAAAGAGACTGGCACAGTTGCCACAGTGCAAACAGCGTACGTATGGACCGCAGCAGCAGCAGCAAGCAGCATTGAAACAAAGTTTATATGATACGAGTAGTACGAAGGAACGAACGAGCCAAAAGAGAAGAGTATTGGTTATCTCGCATCTTCCTCCTCTTGATTCGTGAGCCTCCTTATAACGACCCCATAGACGGACTGGCTCATTTGTTTATCTCGCAATACATACTCGGTGTATGCACCACGTATGTAAGGAACTTATTATAGCTGAATAATGAATCTACGCAGCAGCAACAGGCTTTTGTTGCTACTTACTTACTTTTTTATACTTCTGTTACTTTTCGCTGCGGACGATGCGCTTAAACTGTTTAGAACGCTTTATACTATATGCATCATGTACCGTAAGCGACTAAATTTGTTAAAATGCAAATAAGGTAGACAATTACAAACAGTAGGAATGGATTGATTGCGGAGGTCCTAAGAAGGATTCCTTTGTTCTGCACAATTGCTTTAAAGGGTATGCGAAAGCTTGAGAATCTTGGGAATCAATTTTATTAAGACCACGATTACCGATCGCTGATTGAATTAATTGTAAATTTGGTATTTTTTAAATTCTATTTTAAAATTGCGAAATATTTGTTGGAAAAAAAATCTGCAGAAGTATTATTACTAAGGGAAAAACGATTCTTTAAGATCAATAATTTTATCATAGTGGAAAATTGCTGTAAAATCATTTATTTGCAGTTGTTGCAATTATAGAAAAATGTAATTTCCAACCATTTTCCATTTTTCTAAAAAAAAAAAGGAAAAAACTGAAAGCAATTGTAAAGATTTCATCTTATCAACGTGTACAAAATAATTGGCAATAAGAAATTACATAACTTTTGTCTTGTTTTAAAATTACTGATTTTTTTATTTTGGTGTTAAACTATTAAATTCTTCTTTTTTATATTTTTAATGTTATTAAAAAAATTTTAAATAATACTTTTGGTTTCTATATTTAAAAAGTATAATTTAAATTTAAATTAGAAAATATAAGAGTTGCTTTAATAAATAATAACTTCTTTAAAAAAATTCTGAGAAGTAAAAAAACCTAAGTAGTACAAAATAACAATTTTTTTTTTAAATAATTGCAATACAAAAAATGTAATTAATTTATAAACATTTCAATTTTTTATTTAAACAAAAAGCAACAATAAATTTTCATTATAAGAAATTTATATCCAAGTAAGACAACATTTATTACACTTAAATCCAACAACTTCATTTGCTTTCTAATACCGCTGATGACGCAAAATAAAATTCCATAAATTTTAAATTCTGCGAATTTAGCGGCAGCAAAAATATGAATTAAAAATTCTGAAAACTAGAGCACGAAATTGGCTTATTAATACTTCTAAAAATATATATATATAAAGGAAACATCAAAATATGAAAATAATTCTTCAGTTTCAATTCATTCAATTCAATTCAAGAAAAAAAAAGTAGTAGTTTTAAAAGAAAGATCTACATGCAGTATACTTTGAAAGATTGACAATGACACTTGTGAAAGAAGTAACAGTCTTAATTAGCAGCGAAGAAAATTGGTAGCGAGTTAATTTGCATAAAGCACCTTTCATATGATGAAGAAGTACGACGTGTTTAATATATGTATAATGTATGGTATGTATATACGGCGGATTGGAAGGAATATGGGAAGATGAGAAGTTATCCTAGATGCCGGAATGAAATATGCTTTTAATTGATCTCTATATCTATGCGTTTCGTTCATTCCTAGGTATACGTACAACGCTAGGAGTACTAACAGACTAACACTAACAGTAGCAAAATATACGTCGCGAGATTTATAGAACGTACTATGCAAATGAGGCAATTAGTTGAGACTGGCAGGAAGTATAAATTACATTGACGCACGTCACTGTGTGTTGAATATGTCGTTTTGTTATAAATATTTCGTTTATTCGTTTACTCTTTCAATAAATTTTTAGTTTGGGCCTTTTTATAATATGTTTTTTTTTTTTTGTAAAAAGGAAATGAATTATTTTAGCCCTTGGGAAGCAATTTAATTTCTTTTATTATAATTAGTATCCTTAAAAAATATTTATAAATCTTTAATATTTTCTTAATAAAAATGAAATTGTAATGTAAATTTAATTTATTTAAATACTTTAATATTTTTCATAAAACTTTTACTCTTATTTAAAATAAAAAGTAAATTAAAAACAAAAACATTAATAACTTTTGATCTAATTAAGTTATTTCAATAATTTTACCACAATTTTAAAGTAAATTCAATTTTCTTTTTATAAGTTTTATAACTGTTTCATTTTTAATTTTGATTATTATAAAATAATAAAATTTAAAAATTGAACACTCCATATAAATTCAAAAAAATTTAAAATTGCAAAAAATAAAATAGTATCCATTAGGGAATTTAATAAGCAACAAATAACTGAAAAAATAATTAAAATCGATGTATTAGTTTTAATTTTATAATAAAATTTGTAAAACAACTTTTTGCATCGGAGCGTCCCATTTAAAATACATTGAGTACTGCGTTAGTCAAGCGGGAAAGATGAGTCAAGTGACGGACTTGCGATATAGAAAAAAATTAATAACTTCCGAACTAATTAAGCTAGACAAACAATTTTAGTGTCATTTTAAAGGTAATTTTACCTGCTATTTAAATAACTTAAGTAAATATTATTTTCCGGTTTAATTATAATTATTAATTAAATTTAAAAAGTGAAATACCCTGTATAAAATCAGATTTTGATTAAAATTTTAAATTTGCTTAAAATAATTAAAGATAATTTAATAAATAATAAGTAGCTGAAAAAAATTTCAAAATCGGACTACTACTTTAATTTTAATAAATAAATTTCCAAAAATACTTTTATCATCTAACCGTTTCGATTCGTAAATAGACGACAACTTAGAAAAAAATTAATAACTTTTGAATTAATTAATATATCAAAATAATTTTTGCGTCATTTTAAAGATTTTAAAACTTATTATTGATATACAATATATTAATTGTATTTTTTTCATTCAATATAAATAATTAATGCATTTTAAAAATTAAACACCCAATATAAAAATAATCTCTGAAGAAAATTTAAAATTTACTTCAAAGACAATTCAAAGACAATTTAATTACAAATAATTGAAAGAAAAAATCTTAAGATCGGTCCACAACTTTAGTTTTTATAAGCAAATTAGAAAAAAAAGGTTTTCCGTCAGGGAGCCCCATATAAAATACATGGAGACTGCATCAATTCAAAGAGAAAAAAAGTGGGTAAGCGACGAACCCAAAATTTAGAAAAAAAAAAATAATAGTAAGTTTAGAACTAATTAAGATAATACAATCATTTTAGTCACACTTTAAACCAAAGTAAATTGTATATTTCAATATCTAAATTTGAAATTAAAATCAATTATTGTAACTCTTAAAAAATATATTTTCAATAAAATAAAAGATGACTTAAAAATCCATAAAAAAATCCCAAACGCTACAATTACTTCATTTTTAAGTAATAAACTTAATTCTTTCACAAATTAAAAAAATATATAAAATTATTAAATCATAAATCCACAATTTACCAACAAATAAACGAAAAAACCGAAGTAATAACAAAACTCACCTCATTTGATAACTTTACCTCTTCGAAGTCTTTCCTTCATCACAAGAAGTGTTTGGAATCAGGTGGCAGCTAATTGTCTGTTCAAATATGTTAATGAAAAAACAAGAAGCAGCAAGAGCAGCAAACGGAACGTTGTGCTTGTGCACTATTCATATAAATATACAAGTAAGTATAAGCTACATATGTCACTTGCAAGTCGTCCTTTTCGTAAAGAGCAGCTCTTCTGCTGCTGCTGCTGATTCTCTCTTCTGCTGCACTGCATACTCGCTACACTATACTCTATACGAGTATGAGTGACGTGCTAGTTATTGTTGTGCTTTGGATGCATCTCTATAGCGTGACAGCCGTGAAATTACAATGTTCGAGAATCGATTGGGCACTCTATATTATGTGTAGGTACAGCCAGTGCCAGAGCCCGAGCCGATAATCAGACCATCATCCGCACCACGGGTAACCAGACACATCCAGCACCATTATTCCGGGTCTCTACTTAAGTAAATTAATACAATGATAATGCACTTAGCGTGGTAACAATGCCATCAAGGCTTTCTTCTTCTTCCTTGCTTGCTTGCTTGCTTGCTTGCTTCTCTTGCTTGCCACATCATTACAGCTATGAAATTTTCGATTAACTGCTTTCGAATTTAGGGCGCGATTCCTGGAATTGACTTATTGCTTTGCTCTATTAAAGAAATAGATTTTTATTTTTGTTTGCAATCTAACTTTTTTTTTCTGCAAGGAATTGAGTGATCCTTTTGTTAAGGGTGTTGCTGAGGATAATAGAAAGTCGTTTATTATGTTGTAGAAATAATTTTTTTTTCCTTTTTTTATGTGGGAGGATTTATTTGTAGAAAAAATGTTATTTTTTATTCTTAAAGTTTCAAAGATTATTTTCTTTTATGGTTTAGTTTGAATAAAAATGATAATTGCAATTCAAAAATTGATTGAAATTCCTTTAAAAATTTAATAAAATAATTATTTAATGAGCAATACATAAAAGTTAAGTGAACAATCATTAAAATGCTAAATAAAGCAATGCATTTTTTAATCCTTTAATATTGAAAGTTTTTGATTTTAATCTGTACAAAAAAAAAACACCAAAAACGATAAAAATGCAAAGAATTATTTAAAAAAAGTAGTTAAAGAAAGGATTTTTATTCTTTTTTTTTGTGGGAGTTATTATTGTACCAAAAAAATATTATTTTTTATTTCTAAAATTTTAAAGATATTTTTTTTTAAATTTATTTTCTAATTTTCTACAATAATAATCATTACAATTGAAAAATTACTAGAAATTCCTTTAAAAAGGGTTCTATTTAATGTGCAATTAATAAAACTATAAAAAAATCATTAAAATTAAAAAAGTAAAACAATTCTTAAATCGTTTAGCATTTAAAGTTTTTTTTTAATCTATACAAACAATAAACAAAAAAACACTAAAAAAATGCTGCAAATAATTAAAAAAAAAAACCTCCAATTAATAATGCTTGATAAAAAAATATTTTGTTAAAAATGCATAAAGGAAGTAAAGCATTTCTTGTAAGATGTAACTCTCAAATTACTTACTTTCTTATAATATGCGACTGTATAATATAACGGACGTAGCAGGTGAATCACGAAAGCCCTCTTTTTCCGAGCTTGCAGCACACAATCGAATTAGAGACAAGTATCTTAATTGAAATCAGACACGAAAGTTGAGGAATAAAAGTGGCACATTTCACAGAAAGCCATTCCGAAGGAAATCCCTCAGAAATCCCGGTCATCATTGGGAGCAGCGAGGTGTGAGCTCAGATGTCCACTCTCGGGTCCCGCATAAGTTGCAAATCCCTTTACTTGCACTCCGCCGAACTCACTTGCCCACTCTAATGTAATTTATGAAGTGAACAGATTGGAGAATCATGCGAGAAATTGCAAACGATTTTCTTTCACGGCAAACCAACACTGTGCACTGTGCAACACAGCCCAGCATCCACTCGATCTCTAAGTAAATCTATCTCTAAATAATAAGCTTTGATGCTTCGACTTTCTGCAGGATGAATGATCTGTTCCGTTGCAAGAAAAAATTCTTTGTATTTATTGGTTTTGTTTGTATGAGTACGAGTATGGAAAGAAAATAACAGTTTGCGTTCATTGCAAGGGTCCTTTAGGTGTCCATTGCGCGCAGGGTGGACAGGTGAATGTATCCACTAATTAGATTCAGGTGTATTCAGTACTTTGGAAGACTCCAGAAGAAGAAATCGTACGCGTGCCCAAGCAGCTGAAGATTCACCTGCTGCTGCTGGACGAAATTGTTTCAAGTCCGTTAATGCTGCTCGTTTTTTTCATTTTTTCTTTTCTCTCGAATTAAACTACGAGCAAACGTTCGTTATTAATCATTTTGTAACCGCAAACAACTAATTCCAAGCAATTAAAACGCTTATTACTGATGGGCTTTTTCGCTTTTTTATTATCTAGTTTTCTAACTGAAATTTCAATTCAATTTCTGAAAATAAAAAATACAAAATTTTAATTTTATCGATGTTTGTTTTGTCCCAATAAAAAAATGTTTTTTTTTATTTAATAAAAATGTTTTAACTTTAATAAAATAAATAAAAATAAAGCTTTTTTTATTATTTATTTTTAAAAAATCCTGAAAAGTTTAAATTTCTAAAAAATAAAGGAAAAATTTAAGGGAATAAACACCACTTACCAATTTTAAAGCGAAAACCAAAAGATTTTGATTCTAATCAGAAAGAATAAAAAGAAATCATTAAATTTTAAATACTTTTTTATGTTTATTTATGTATCACACAAAGAGCATATACATACATCAAATTATTTACACTGTTTTATTTTTTATTTTTATTTGTTTTTATGAATCTATGTCATTTTCGAATTCCTCCAAAACGTTCGATACATTTTTGTTCGTTCCATATTACACACGTACAGCATAATACAGTAATAGTATTAATGGTGGTGATTCATTAAAACGAAACAGCGGCGAAGGTAATTAAGAGAAAAACATTTGTACTACAAATATATATAAAACGCACACGAAAATAACAACAACTGAACTAAAATGAAACAAAAAAAAGAGTATTACAAGAAGGATTCACAAATAATGTAAGGGTAATTACGTTACGAAACATCAAGGTAATTGTTGTTATTTGGAGCGAGCAAAAAATAATCGAATTTTGATTACACAAGGGGATCGGAATATTTATTTAAATCATCACTAATGGTTTGTAAAAATTATATTGTTTAGGGATCCGCTACTAAGCGATCGGTGAAATCGTAAAATCGATCAATGTAAATTGATTTTGTCCATTGTTTTCTCCCTTTTTCAGTTTTCAATTTTTCGCCTCTGCAGATTGCACACACTTTGACGTAATTATTATTTCTTTTTTTCTCTTAAGAATTTTCAATGTTACATTAATTATAATAATAATATCAGTTATCAATTAAATACTTTTTTGCTTATATATCATTTGTTTTACTTAATGCTTAGTATTTACAGTAATGCGCATAAAAAACATGCCCTTAAAACGATGCTAACATCTATTTACAGTTTACAATTGTTGCCTTCTTACATCTTACAATTAGACTTACTATTTTAATAATAATAATATATAGATATTTGTATTTTTATGCCTTAAAAACATTTCAATTACTTTGTACTTAATAAAGTATCTCCTCTTTTTTGTTTTTTTAGTTAGTTATCTGTTTATACACAATCTTCAGTTTAATTAGAATAAATAGCGGTTAAAATTTACAAAGAGATAGTTTCGTTAGCGCGAGACTTAAAATCCAATAAAATGCGTGTGCCATACCATTAAGTATCACACTTTTTTTCATTTTCGCAATTACAGCTTCCTCTTCTTCTTCTTCTTTTATTTATTAAAAACTAAATTTAGTTATTTACACTAATCATTAATAATACGTACTTAATGAGCCCATCGGAGAAACTTATCACGTGTATTCTGACCGCCACCCAGACTGCAATCAATCCAAAAACAAAATCCAAATAAATCCCAATTGAAAATTTAATTTAATTATTTTTTTTTTTAAAGTAAAATAATATAGAAAATTAAAAACGGAAAAAACTTACCATTCCGTTCGACGTTGTGAGTCCTAGACCGGCCGCACTGAGCGAACTCATATGATGGTGATACGAAGCTGCGGGCGGTGGCGGCGCCGGCGGCGGTGCACTGACGAAGCCTTGCGGATGTCCTCCGTGCTGGTACCAGTGACTCATGGCATGATGGGGATGGATAGCGGCGGGATTGAGGTGCGGATGCGTGCCACCCATTCCGCCGCCGAATCCTCCGCCGCCGAACGCACCTTTGCTATCCAACGGTTTCATCATGTCGCTCATCATGCCGCCCAGAGACAAACAGGCGCCGCCGGACTTTTTCTTTTTGCTCTTGCTGCTCAGCTTGCGATTCCGCGTCTGGATGCCTTCCTTCTTCATGGTCAGGGGTCGATTGACCTGCGTGCCCGGAAAAAGAAACGTTTTAGTCGCTTGCTTTTTTTTTTTTTTCTTTCTTATGTGTGCTGTGCTTTCTTTCGCTTAATGCTGACTAAGAGGAAATGGACACGTCCGGAGCGCAAGTATATTGGAGACACCCCGATTTCCGGATCATTGCCTCGCACTGCTATCTTCAAGTGATAAGAGCGCATGGGGAGGACAATGCGGAAGTTTACGATCTCAATTGCAATCTCAAAGGTTCACTCTCAATTAAACGCTTCGCTTGTTAATTCGTAAAACCAGTTCGATGCTTTTATTTGTGCGCTTTTCGCTTATATTATATTGTTACAGCAGAAGCATCTTCTTTTTTTTTTTTTTTTCGTTGCGCTTTTTTTGCGTTTTGTGTTTTTGCTGGCTGGCTGGTTGGATATTTATTTAAATGGGAGAAAGATTAATATGGTAGCTAAACTCCCGTCGTGAATATTCTTAGAGAACTAACGTGTCTTGTCATCTACGGCCGCATTTGTATTATTTACAAGAATTATTGTTGCTTTTAAAATAGGAAGAAAAAACTTGATATCATACAATTGAATTTCAAAATTTTAGAGATTTTTCATTTTCATAAATTAATTTGCAATTTGTTAATTATGAATTAATTATATTGCAATTTTCCTATTATACTTCTTATTTGCTTTTCTTGTTGTGGAAGCTTTCTATTATCAAAAAAAAATAAAAAATAAAATTGACGAAGTTATAAATACAAGAAATTTAAATAAATTTTACGTATAGTTTAAAATGCAAGAAATTTAAATAAAATTAATTAGTAAAAGCGAAATCAAATAAATCACCGATAAAACAATAAAAATCATTAGAAACATTGACAACACATCATTTAATAATCTGAGCAATAAATCTCGTTTGAAAAAACAATGCCCACTGTTCTCTCTCCTACATTCCTTATCAACAATTCGCACAGCAATAAATTTAAAATAAAGCTGAAGAAAAAGGCGCGGAAAAGAGAGAAACGCTCAGCATATAGTGTAGTATATACAAGAAGAGTCCGTTGAGAGAAAGAAAAAACGAATTTCCTTTTGCCTTGTTTCATCAGCCAGTCGTACCATGTACTTAACTTATAGAAGGAACAGCAGCCTTGCGAGTATAATTTAAGCTCGCAAAGTTCTTGCATTTAATTATCGCGGCCGGCGCGCGAAAAGTTTGCATCGCAGTTGAAAAAGAAATAATTACACCGCTTGACAGATAATAAAGGGATCTAATAAATCCGAAAGTCTCGGCTACCGTGGTGCTCAACGCAGATTTATGAAGTGAGAGCACGCAGTGTGGGATTCGTTTTCCCATGGGGTAATTTTTCCATCCGCATCGGCCGACGGGACGGGAAGATGCGAGCAACAACACAACTCGTTAGTCTTTCATTTACACACACACACACACACACACACACACACACACACACACACACACACACACACACGCACACACACATACGAATCAATGCGTAAGAAAACCACGCACACAGATACGAAAATGTGGAACGGTTTTCCAATTAATATAAATCAAAAAGGCGAGCGGTAATAGGAACCCGAAATTTCGATTTTGACTACCGTTCTCCTTCAACGGCCGCGCGCACACATCATTATTTATCGAGCGTAGTTTCTTTAATTGCTTATTACCAATCTTTGCGCTCTCCCGTTTGTTACAAATTACGTTTCGTTTAACATTTTTAAATGAAAATGAGTTCACAGCAGCACACTCTGAAATAATGCATCGAGTGCAGTTGTTCAAAATAAAAAATAAAAAAAAGAAGTCTTCAGGAGAGGTTTGTTCAATGTTGCGCGCTTATTAAAAAATAACTTTCGGTTGGATGCAGCTGCGTTCTTTGCATTAATCGATGCAATTATTAATTAATAATAATCGGTCAATTACATGGATAAGACAGCTAAGATTATTACCGCCGATTAGTCGTTTCATAATTGTTCTTACGTTGTTGATGTTCATGTGATCACAAGTGGTGATAATCGACATGCGAAACTATAAAATTCAAACTAGTTAGTTAGTAACTTATTACTCAGTTTTAGACTCATTTTAATTTTTTCAATATTTTGTAATGAAGCGATAACTTTTTGTTTAAATTCAAAAGACTTCAAAATGACAACAAAAAAAACAATGTATTTTGTCACTGAATCATTTTGTTTAACTTAAAATCAAACCAAAGAGCAACTTCCGTCTAAAGTATAGTAGCTTACTAAAAGCGTAATTAATGTTAATGACTTTTAGCTGTTTAATTCACATGTGGAAGCACCGAACGCGCTTCCTACAAAATATATGGGCCCTAATTCCATGGGCAAAGTGACAAGAAGACGAATTCATTGGAGTTCAACTTGAACGCCATAGATTTGTTTCTTCTCTACACCACATACTACGAGTATATAAAATATAATTCAGTATTTGAAACGAAGCGAAAAAACAAAGCGAATTGTTGATTAAGATAATTGCTTTACAAATTAGCCAAATAAAAAGTTGTGCTCTATGAACAACATAAAAACGAGGCAATAATAAAAATGGAGAGACGACGTGAATATGGAATCTGTATGTTATCATCTCATCTGACCCGATCTGCTCTGCTTATTACGACAAACTGTTGTCTATACATGTTCCCGTAACAAATTGTTATTGTTGTTTGTTGGGTAACGACGTTATGTTGGCCGTAGGCGTGCACCTCTTGTACTTTATTGCTCCAAATGTTATAATTTCATCCGAAGCCATTTTATGGCTTATATGTGTACCTCAATAGAGCACACTACTATATGACGATGGATGCAGTATTCATAAATAAATATAAAGCGAGCGCTTTACCTTCCGTATCATTACCCGTATCATTATTTCCTGCTTAAGTAATTCGATATTGGATCAAAAAAAAAGTGCGACATGTTTGATACTTCTACTAGTAGCATTCACATAGGATTCCGAACACTGAATGTTAAAAGGTCTTTCAGTGTGTTGTTTTTTTTTTTGCTTGTTTGCTTGCTTATTGTATCCACTTAAAGTATCGGTTCCCTTTTGTGTGTCCTCAAAATGCAAGAGGCAGGACAAACAACACACTTGAGGAAAACGATTTTCACGTACAATGTATAATGACATAATAGTTGCGTTGTTTCTTAAGTACACTGACCGTTGCTGTATTTGAACAGCATCTCAGTAACCGTCGGCACTTGCAAAAGACTACCAATTAATGTTTCAGACAACAAAAGCACTTTTATACGATTAATTAATTTGCTCTAGGAATTTAAATTGAAATTTTGCATATAATCTTTAATTATTTATATATAAAAAAGAAACTTTGGAAAACCTTTGAGATTGCACTAACTTAAATTAATATTACTAATTTTTAATTTATTTAATTAAATTAAAAAGAAACTTACATTGTGAAGTTTGTAGTAAAGTCCGCAAGCATTGCAAACGGGTTCGCCGTTTTGGTTTCGCCTCCAGAGGGTTGTGGTGGTGGTCTTGCAGTTCGCGCAACTGGTGCCTGCCCTTCTAGCTGCACTTTGTAAACTCTGCAACAATAAATGACAAAAAATAAAAAATAAGAATAGGAAGATGAGAGATAGAAATTAATGCAATAGTTCTTCTTAAAGAACTAAATTATAAAGCAGGTAGGGTAAGCATTTGCTTCTTCTTCTTCTACTTCTTCTTCTTGTTAGGCTGCTGGTGTGCGACAATAAACCACTTAACTAGAATTGATTCCTTTGATCTCTATAAGAAAAACACGCAACCTTTGTCGCCGGTAAAAGCTTTTTGACATATCCGAAACTTCATTCCGCGTGCATTAGACTGCACGAAGAAGCCGAAGCCTAAGAAGAAGAAGAAGAAGTGAGCGGCATTGGGCAGATATATAGATGAATTGAATTCGGTCCAGATCACACACAACCAACAAGTCTATCTTAACTGAAATTCCTTAATGCGATCCACTTGTTTAGTGGGCCGAGATCGGAATCTATACATCATGATGGGACATGACGTGTGCGTTCAAACATGCGCTAATTCTCATTTGCTTTATTGATTAGCGGCGCCGGTAATTGCGAAGGTGTAAATTTAGCCCGAAATGCGTTTTTCGACTTATTTATCTTGTAATCAATCAAATGGGGCGGCGATTAAAGGGTGTATCTGTATATAGGGTGAGAGAGAGAGTGAGGGTGCGTGGGAGTCGTTTCTGCCAGTCCCGAAATACGGCCGCTGCTGCTGTATTATATGTTTGGATCAACTGAATACAGAGCTATATAGTATACATAGGGGGAGGGAAGCTACTCGCTTCGATGTAAGCACATTACGACCCTTTATCTTCTCACTGCGATCGCGATCCAATTAAATTTGACAATAGGTTTGCTGCGACGATTCGAAGAAGTTCATCTCGCGACGACGACAACGTTGGTGGCAAACAAAAACATCGATCACGCGAAAAGGGCACTATGTGGGAGAGAGTGTCCACGGCGAATGCGAGGAATGTGGTAGTCCTCTTGGAATGACCACGTTCGTACCACGTGTGTGAAAAAACCATTTATATTATTATTTATAAGCGATATAAGTTACCAACCAACTCTATGTACCCATGTACCAGAGTGGGTTAGGTGCTGCTATTTACATCTAAATGTAATCCGGTACAAAATTACTATCTTCTGATTCTACTTAGTGACTGATTTACAAGACTCTTAATTAACTCAACTCAAAGAGTTTCTCACTTAGCCAATGTCTTTTGTTTCATCATTGAGTACTTATTATTCATTTAAGGTTTGTCTTTTATTATAGTTAAATCTCATCATTCTTGATTTTGAAATTTATTCTTAAATTCAATTTGGAGCTTTAGAAAATTAAACAAAAAAGTTGTTGGGACTTTATATAATTCAGTTGGGAGCTTTTGATAACTAGAAAAAAATAATTGCTGGGACTTGCAAAATTGCATAAAAAGAAAATCTGGAAAAAAAAAAACAACAAATCCAAAGAGATCCGAAAGCGCAAAAAATCAAACAATCAGGAGTTTTGAAATCTTTCAAGATGTTAGTAGCCGAAGAATGACCACACGTTCGTACCACGCGTGCAAAAAAACACTTTATGTACTGGCAACATTGAAACACCATACCGTACAATCAGCAGCTTTTGTTTGGCTTTAATACCGACCATTCTTCGCAGCAAGATAGCTGCAACAAACGAGAGACAAGCAGTGTTCCGAGAATCGTCCCGAGCGCATTTTTAAGTGTCACTTCGATGCGCTTTTTACAGGTCTCGCTTAACACCTCGCCTTTTAATTATTGCGTTTCGCATAAATCCCCATCGGGATTATTAATCGGTCCACTTTCCCAGCCATCGATATCGAAGGAGGAGGACTCACGTATTAATAACCCCGGCTGTATATAGATAGTAGTTCTTTTATTTTTTCTCATTTTCTTATTTCTTATTTCGTTTGCCGTCTCCTTGGTCGCCGATCTCTCGCTATTTATTACTCGGAACTTTATTAGTGAAGCTCGTTACGAACAGGGAGGAGGTTGCACTTACCTCGCAGTCGTACCGTTCGTAATTACAGAGTAAAAATTAGGGATCGCGATGTCATATGGGAATATCTATGGAGATGGTCGTGCATCTAGATCCGAAGGGAGTTTATTAAGTAACGCCTACCTATTTGAAATTTGATTTAGTGCCTTTGGCAGGTGAGGGGAATTGACCCCGGGTCGATCGGGGGTTCGCGTTCGATTCACCTGGCATGCATGCCAGTTCGTTGCTCACCATCAGCTCTCTCTCCTATATCATATACCTATAGTAGGTAGAAGCATATAGGAGTATCGACAATTACTTCCGCTCCGTGTGCAGATGTCAATGGCGTTCAATAATACGCGCATGACTAATTAAATAAGCCGCGACTAATGCAACAACTCAATTATTTTCGGTGAGAGGTTTCCGTTAATGACCTGCGTCCAAAGCACAGATCGCTATCCGTCGGGGCCCCCGTCAATCAGTATACCTATACCTATACCTCACGTGTCAATCACGCACGCTGGACACTTGTTATGCCTTGTCCTACACGGCTGTTTTATAGCCCCTCGGATCGCTAAACGCACCAGCGCAACGCGAGACGATGCGAACCAACAAGAAGAGCACCATCGGGGACCAGATCTACGTGCGATAACATTCAATCGAATTTCGTTCTTTTTGTAGGTTCCCCCGTTCAACCCGATACATACATAAACGAGTATAATACATTCAACAATAAAACAATCAAACCGATAAATGTCCTTTTTATGTTATAGTATATGAAAAAAGTCATTTTTCTTTTTCATAAACAGAAATAACTAAAAATTGGTTTTTCATTTATAATTTTACATAGTTTTTTTTTTTAATACTTTATATCAATATACAATGTAAAGGAAATATGCACGCAATTGTATACGAGTGTATGATTAATTAAAAGCGAATCGCTGATTGACTTTCGCGCAGTGTAATGAATGAACCCGATCTACATGATCCATTACCGCAGTCCATTAATTAATATTGTTTCACTACTGACTTCTAAAAAGTACCAAACCATAAATAAAGCCCGACGGGGACGATTCCCAAATAAAAATAAAAAGCGGAAAAAACCAACAGGTACTTCAGCAACTTTTGTTGTGTGGCGCATTCACAATGGGAAAAGGTAAACATATAAATCTCGAGCGAAGAAAGAGAGCTTATAAGCTCTCTCCTCGAGTGGTGGTGCTTTGCTAATTTACGGTTTCGGTGACTTGCACTTTTATGACGACGACGCACCTACTATTTAATTGAACTCATTAGCAGCGCGTTGTTTTATTAACGAGTTAACAAGGACGCTTATCGCGATCGATGCAGGAGATGATATTGTTGAAGACTACTTCAGGTAACTTATACTGATCCAGCCGATATGCTGCGCGTAAACTCGCCGAGAGATTTAAACTTGTAATTCATACAGGCTGTTTCAAAATTCTGACAAAACTTTACAATTTACATTTTTGCATTTTTATTAATCATCCAAAATTTACTAGTAAACTTTCTTGTTTTTAAATTTAGATAACTGTACAGAAAAGTAATTCATCTGGAAATAGTTGGAATCGATAGAATTCCATTTTCTCCATGTATTCCTGAGGAATTTGCATAAACATTAAACGGCGTATGTAAAGCGGAGTAGTACTACCATCCGAAAGGTCGTTGAATTATTTTCGGGTTTCCGGTTTTCATATATACTATAATAATAATCCAACATTTCGTATAGTAGTATAAGCGAGCGAATCGATCGGGGATGGGAACGGCGAGTTAGTAAATATGCAGCTTTGGTACCTGGCTGACAGCATATGTTAACTAAAACAGCATTCTGGGAGTTTAACATAGTATACCGACACAGAAACGGACACGAATAATTCAGTCGCGCGGGATGAAACGCGCTCTGTGTAGAAAAAAGAAGCACGAGCAACAGTGAGTGCATAAGAACAAGCATATATGAAGAAGAAGAAAATGTTGCGCTTATAAGAAGAGAGGACAAGGAGAAGAATAAGAAAAAGCTTTCTATATAAGTAGCGGACTGTAAAATGAAGAAGAATAAAAAAAACGCAGCAAAACAACAACGACCAGAAGAAGTAAAAAGAAGAACGAAGGAGAGCCGTGCGTGGTGGAGAAAGAGAGACCATCCACCGATGCTAAGTGACACTCGGTGTCTTTCCAAAGCCCAATACCACCCTGTATACGACAAGATAAAGAATAGGCAATTTAAGATAGTCCATCGGGACATAAATCTATATAATGTATGTAGGCCAGTGCGAAAATACAAGTCTTTTTGACTCGACGTGCTTTTATTGTTTTTTATTCCTGAGGACTCTTCAGCCGAAGAAGCATAAGCTACTTTTCATCATCATTGTTTGCTCTTATACACAATCATGAGAGTCATCAAGTATACTACAGAAACAAACATTTAATGAAACTGAAAAAGTTTAAATTAAAGAAGAAAAAAAAACTAACAAGCTTCGAATCTTATCCGGAGCTTATAACAAACAACTCACGGATGATATAAATGGCACTAGAGACTAGTAGTACCAACAGATAGAAGAAGTAAAGAGCTCGGATGAGGTAGATTTATCATGCGAGTGTTATGTATGTATAAGTTGGAGAGCTACCTGAATCCCGTGTGCTCGATTTATCATTTTCGGATGATTCCATCCAATAAAAAGAGCACAAGAGTCGATTTTACATGTAATACCTTCGCATGATTAATCGCTTTGCATAGAGATATATCCGGTTTTTTCTATGACTTTCTGGAGGTGGCATAAATTTCGTATGCAGAGGACAATTTATAAGGAGTAAATAATACCATCAAAACATTAATAACTTCATAGTTGGGTTGAAAGAGGCGCGAGGCGCACAGTACGCTCGCTGCTGCTGCTGCTTTTAATAAAATTATAAATTGTCACCTGCGGTGGTCCCCAGCGGTCCCCGCCGGCCGCTCCACCATCTCACCCAAAGCTCGTTCGCCTCCTCAAGCGACATCACCCATTATATCCATCCGACGGGCTCCGCGCGCAACGTTAAAATATTACACCTACTTCCGACGATTTCATTGAAATTCATTTACCATCATCGATCGCAAAAGCTGTATGTAAGGACGACGCGCGTAAAGGACGATTTTCGTGTGGCCCCCTTAATAGAGTCGTAACGCGCCATCTTAAAAAGATGGCGCACAGTTGCAAGTTGAGCATGTAGCGTGAAAAGTCAATACTACTACCGTTGCTAGGGTCGTCGGGGGTGTCGAGTCCTGCCCCCAGGCTTACCGCGCGCATGCCGCACATGCACAGCTATAGAACATGACACCCGCGCACACACATTGGAAAAGCTCGCAGGACCCCTTTCGAAACCCATTAAGAATTTACACGCAATAATATTCCCCGAGTCCGTTTCTTTTTCCACTCTTTTTTTTTTTTTTTTTTTTTTATAATTATCGCACACACTCCTGTCGTGCATTTCCTCCGTGTCCGCATTTAAACTAGCCTACTTCTGTAATTTCGCTGCCTTCTTTTTTTTTCTTCTTTCATATTCCTGCAGTTGTTTTATTAATGTCGGCCGCGCCGTCTATGTTCGTAGTAGCTATTAGATGATTGTGCAGTTCTATAAATTTGGCTCCGAGTAAAAATCTCCTTTGCTGCCGCATTATCATTATTACATTAAGTATTTAGAGCACATAGCATTAGCATACATTATACACGCTTTTCGATCGAACTATTTATGATTATATTGTATTAGCCAACTGGCAGCATAACTAAAACAAATAGTCGGGTAATGGCTCGAGGCGACGAAATCTATGCACGACGACAGTCCTTATTGCAACTATATACTACTTACTCTATGTATATGTATATATAGATAGGTTCATATACATATTAAGCGGGTAGATGTACTGTTGCTCGCGTATTTTATACAATATTTTATTTAGACGCTGCTTTATATTCAGAACGTGGGGCTCGCTGGCCTCTCCGGCGAAGAAGCAGCAGCAGAAGCAACGGCTACGGCAGCAGCTATAATGCACCTCTTATCCGAATCATCGTTCCTCCGACAAATTAATACGCGATCTTATCGGGGTCGCTACCATTTCGCTCGTTTTGTCTTCACTCGTCAAACTCTATAACGCTTGTTATGAGATTTTATTTCACTTCTCGGTCTACGAATAGATCTAGAAGATTCTTTTACTGTCATTACACTTTTCATTAAATTATATATTTATTTTTTTTGGTGTAATAGTTTAATTTTTTTTTTTATTCTAATTTATTTTTCTAGTGAAAATCTTGAAAAGTTGCAAAGTTGCAAAAAATGCGTTGATATAATAAAATGCGACGTTTATTTCCTTATTTTGCTAGCCATAAATAACAATAGATGTGTCGCTTGTAAAAAAGCTCCTTTGTATTTAAAACCACGACTTTTCCGCATCATTTTCCTATATCTATTTACGTAATTTATTTATTTAAAAAGCAAAAACTTCTTCATTATTAATATTAATACGCGAAAGGAAAACTCAAGTTAAGAAATTAAAAATAACTTTTTGCTAAAACATAACTTACAAATTTAGTGTAAAAATAACAAAAGAAGTTTTCATTCGTAATAAAAGGACGAAACTAAAAATATATAACAAAAAAAAAATAGAATGCCGACCATGTACATTATTATACACCATATAATATACCTCATCGTTCCGAAATAAAAATAGATTTTTGATTTCTACTCGTTTTACTCGTTTAGTGTGCCGCGCGACTTGTAATCCTTTTAATGTAAAAGGATCTGACAGGCGAAACAGACTGTATGCCGCGCGGTCATTGCACAAAGTCCTTCTTCGCTCCTCTCCGGCTTTTAAAAAGGCGTATAATTCAAGCGTAAGGAGTTTGTTATATGATAATTAGATATACAGCCAAGAACAGGCCAGCAAGCAAGAAATCTTTCTCTCTGTGTCTCTGCGCTGTTGTGTGCGTGTGTGTTTATATGTGAATTGTATGCGTGATATAATGTAACAGAAAGTCCTTTGAACATTTAGAACGGACCACTCCCGAAATCCCTATCTAATCCTCTGTGTTATCCTTTTAGCCGCGCCACAAATTCAATCGGATTGAATAAATTAATGTGCGCGCAACATAATTAATAAAATTTACGCTGTAACTTCATTTTGTTGTATTTATAATGTACAGTAATAGCAACAATATGTATATATTAATACTATATATATATATTTATTAAGAATGTATAACAGCAAGAGCAACGGTGAAATTGTTTATAGTCGAAAAAGTTAACGTTGCTTATAAATAAATAATACGATGGTAGAGAGTAAGAGGCGTCGACCGGCAATCCTTCGTTGCAATGAATCAAACGTGAAAAGCCCTTGGGCCATTCGGCTGCTTCGATGGTTCTTCTCATATAAATACTTATTACGCACCTGTTTTCTCGATCTATTGTTTTTCGATCGAAATTCTGCATACAGGATGCTCAAATTTTTAAAGTTTTTTTTTAATTTATTTTTCTTCAGTTTCTTTACAACCCTTAAAAAAATTCAAAAGCTAAGTGAATTTGATATTACTTTATTAGAAATTTGTTTTAAGAATTAATCCTTAACATTTTGCTTAATTTTCATATTTGAGAACAGTTTTTTATTTCTTTTATTAAAATTAAAAGTTTAAATAAAAAAAAATTAATTGAAATTTACAAAACATTAAAAATTTCCAAAAAGAAATTTAGTTTTAGAAAAAATGGAACATCCTGTAAATGAATGTCTTGCAAGTCTTACAACTAACAACGATTCAAACAAAGAAACACTTAGTTAATTCGTGAGGCGTTTAATGAAACATCGGTAACACAAAAAATGACACTGCCACACATATGATGTATGATTTCAGAATCAACCCCTCCGAAAAGCCGTACTTTATTTCATAAAACAAACGTAACAAACTCTACACATGTGTACAAAGTATATGTCCAAGTAATTTCCCATTCGAAGCACCCCCTCGGTACGGTGAGTAGAGTTCGGACAGGTGTCGAACAATATGCAAATAAAAGAGCCGGGCACCGTCTTATTATCGCCTTAAATATTTAGACGCTAACCATCAGGTTCGGATCGCGTTAGCATTATTGATGGTTTTTCAAGTAGCATTTTTTTGATTTATACGCGCCCCGAGTGGACCGGTAATTATACGCGAGTGTCGATAAATTGCGCGTTTGTTTTTCGCGCTTACGCTATATTTTCCTAGCGCGTCGCGTTGCGTTGCGTTGCATCGGGCTGCTCGCAGTTGCCCTTATTTATTGCAATATGCATAAATGCGCGCATACGAAATGCAGCAGAAGTCGCGCGGCGGCTGTAAATCCTGATGCTGTACGGGCTGTCGCTCGGTTGTTATACAGACGCGATTTATGCTTTCTGTTATAAGGCGTTGCGAATTGCAGTGTGCATACTGCATACTCTCTTTCTCTGTGTGCATAGGTGTACTGTATGTATCTAGAGGCAGGCGACTCTCCGAGAAGGAGATGCAGTCGCAAGTGTTATTTATTTATTTATTCGCGCGCCACTTGTAGAGGCGAACACACTGAAAGCGCACTCACTTTCGGTAAATTGGTTTCCATTTTTCCAAAATTAATTGCCGGCCTTTTAACCGCGCAATATACACTCGAAGGGTGCGGCTCTCTCTATTGCAACCTGTTCAATATTCGAATTTAATTTGCGGCAGCGGCAAAAAATCGCTCTCTCGATCATTAAGGCGGTTCAAACATTTTAGATTTTTCGGTCTTTGGTTTTTCTTTTATTTTATATATTCGCTTCACCTTCCTTCCTTCTTTTTTTTTAATTTCATTTCGCATTATTTATGGGGATTTTAAAGGTCAATGAGCTCATCGCATAAACAAACATTTTTTTGTATTGCTTAAAGTACTTTTAAGTCTTTTAACGTTCTTTAAAATTTCTTAATAAAACAACCCCTGAGAAAATTTTACTAAAAATAAAGTTTTTTTAAGGTTTTTTAAAAATTTAATTTATCAAAAATTCATATTAAAAGCATTTTAATTAAAGAATCAATTAAAATTATAAAAAAAGTTGCTTCAAAATGAACAAAATTTATGCAAAAAATGATATTAAATCATTTTAATTAAAGAATCAAATAAAATTTTAAATAATTTGCTTTGAAAAAGAAGAAAAAAAGACTAGGAAAAATATAAGAAGACATAAGAGCAAGAATACAAAGAAAAAAATAAGAATTGTCATTAACTTGAATTTTTTTAAATATTTTAAATTAAATTTACCAAAAAAATCCCACAAAATTTTAAATATTTTTCTTAAAAAAATCCCTTAATTTATCAACAACAAAAAAATCATATTAAAGCATTTAAATTTAAAAATCAAATAAAATTTCAAATAATGCACTTAGAAAAAGAAAAAACAAGACAAGAAAAAACCTTAGGATAAGAGTAAGAAGTATGTAGAGAGAAAAAAAAAATAAGAATTGTCATTAATTAGAAAATAGCTGTAACGGATTTTCACATTGATCTCTGATATTATAGGTAGTCAGTCTCCTCCATGGAAGCATTTCATATTTCATTGTAATTTTTTCCGCTCACAACACCATTGTCATATTTTTCAATCCAATTCTTACGTGCATGCCCCTATTGTGCCTTTACTATATGCATACAAACAACGGCACACAAACTAACTCATTTACCACTCACTTACACAGTTACACACGAACACACACACGCACACAACACAAACACCGGAGGCATTGTACGAATACCTACTGAGTACTAAAAGTACTTGTATTTGTGAGCTCAAGTGTTTTCCATATCTCCTTCTCGCTACTGCTCCTCAGTCTTTTACATTTATACCTACATTTCCCTACTATGTGTTGTTACTTATATGTATATAATTGTGTGTGTGTGTGTGTGTGTTCATGTGTATATTTATAGAAACTATACGGAATGAGTTTTGTGTAGTTGTTGGTGGAAGTTAAGATTATCTAGCGATCGTTATCAGAGGCTATTCGAGGCATAATGGTTCGCGCCGGGCGCAGTAGCTTATCACGGCATCTATACTCACTCGAAATATGTTTTTAAAATTAGCCCGAAACGCATTGCCCGAAATGCATCCAAAACCAGAATGAATGGTCGCTTTCATGATCGTCCTGATGCCACCAACACAAGTACGAATACACCACCAGGGTATCTCATTAATCTATCTGCGCGCGTTATAGGACACAAACACATTGACAAACTATTGATTTCCGTTTCGCCGAATACCGAATTTTTTATTTATTTTTTTCTGTGGGAAACTTCTGTTTCGTACTGCACCAATGAAGTGGAAAGTTAGAAAATTTTAAAAGTTATTGTCATTTATGAAATAAAATATTCAAGGATTATAGTTTAAACTTTATTATTAATTAATATTTTATTGTTTTTCATTTGATTGATTAAAGATATGACTTATTAAATGCAGCTATAAAAGCCTAAAACAACTGACTTTTAAAAGTTAATTAAAAATGATAAAACGCACAAAATATCAATTGATTAATTAGCAAATGTCCATAAATATCATGTAATTAAGATAATTATGAATTAAAGTAAATAAATTTCCAATATTTTTGAAAATTTCTTAGCGCAAATTGTTTTTATCCCTGATTTAAAAAAAAATACTCTAGCAAAAAGTAAAATAATTTTTAAAAATCCGTTAGATTTTGGAAAGTATCGATGAAAATCCCTTAGAATTTCTAAAACATCTCTAAAAATCCCATAGAATTTGTAAAATATCTAAAATTCCTTCGGAATTTGTAAAACATCTTTAAAACTCCTTTAGAATTTGCAATATTGCAATAAAACTATAAAAAATGAAAAAGGAGGAAAAAACTCACCAGTCTTCGTTTGGGTTTGATTAGAGGTCGATTCTGGCCGTTCATTTTGTAATACAATCCGCAAGCGTTGCAGAGGTAGTGTCCAGTGCCGTCGCGACGCCACAAGGGGGTACTGGTAGCACCGCAGTTGACACATTCGCGCCCTTCTGCAGAATAATAACAACAACACACAATCGATTAGCAAAGTGATCATCGACCGCAACCACTAATAACTATGTGTACATTCACATACTACAATAACAGTAGCAGTTTATAGGTAAAACACTCACATCTACAAGAAGAGACAAGAATGGTATACCTTGGTATAGAGATAGCTAATACAAAGAGGTACATTGGCCATCATGCACATGCACTACATATATGTACATATATAGGTGCATACACCCATACACATGGGGCTACTAATAGTTACAAGCCCAACAAAGCGTGCGATCCACATACATAATTCAGGACATCGAATTACCTTGAATGGTCCGCCACCGCAGAGCGCAATAATTATTTTATGAATATTAATGATAATGTGTGTTTGTGTCTATATATATTCGTGTATATATTCGGGGATGATGTGTCTATCTATCGGTCGCATTGCCCTTAATACACTAACTTAGCTTTGCCTTAATGTTTTCTTTTTTTTTTTCTGTATATGTAGTATATTACTAAAGGTAGCTATGTCATATATCATCCAATCAGAAAACCCACATTAGATGATTTCAGTGTGCTAGATTTTGATGATACTAGCACATAATCTAAATTACTATTGGAATATGGATATGAAATGATGTAAATGATGAGTGAAAAAGATTAGGGGGTTGACACTGCGCTAATGGATAACTTTCATTGTCAATTGCAAAATTGGTTGAGATTTAGATAAAGTAATTTGAAAAGTTATTTTTTAATATAAAATATTCAAATTCTAAAGAGCAAATTCAAGCGAACATTAGCAAAAGATAGGAATATAGAGGTAATTATTTACCGAGAAACAGTCAGCTTGAGAAGCGAAGAAGTAGGAAGATAATGCAGCAGCAGCAGTAGCAGCAGCCTTAAGAGCAGCAGCATCAGAGCTACGTAGCTTCAGCTTGTGCGGTCGCCCTTTTAAATTTAAGGCTTCCAATTACGAAGCCGACGCATGCAAATATTTCACTACGACCACTGTGCATGCACAAAACAATGGCCACATTTCGAACTAATTAGTATTTAGATGGATGGACATGCAATCTAACATGAGTTCGATTTTACGCGCGCTGTCCTCGGTATTCATAAGTACATATTATACTGCACTTCATCAATAATGCTCGCATTATTATTATCATCGAATGAATATCTAAGGGAAAGAAGAGATTGCTAAAAACGCAATGCTTGGGAGAAATTTTTCGAAATTTCTCATCGGGAATCGTTAAAATGTTATTAGGCACATGAATGGTCGATGCCAGGTGCTTACATGTCGCCAATAAGCAGATAATAGGCAAAACCAATATCCGTGACATTGTACCTTACTAATCCTCCCTTTCACCGGCAGAAATACCTCAAGTGCCAGCGAACGAACGCATCCACGTTCGGACCTCTGCCATATCTTTGTGTTGCGTCAAAGTGGTTTTTCCGTTTGACGGATTAACCACAACAGGCCACTTAAATGCGTTTTTACATTAGCCCTATAAATTTTGGCAACTTTCTTATTTTTATGTGTCTACTTTTTCTAGTGGGACAAATAACGAAAGCATTCGTTCGATGGATGGATTTTATTAAACGGTATCCGGTAATTTTAAGTAAACATCGAGCAAGTAATCGATTCAAGCTACCCCTTATGGTTAAAAGGCGGCAGGAACCGATCAATTTTACAGCGCATTGGGTCCGCGTTCGAGGGTAGGATATCTATACCCGTTTAACCCCGCGGGGCATTCCTTCCAATTGCTTAAGTGGCAGCTCTCGCTTAGATTATACTGCATTACATGTATATAATAATTATTAAAAGCCCCGGCGATATGCGATACATGTGTCCCGCATCGATTTGCCTATACACCACCACCACACTTTATGCGTAATTGCTCACCCCTTGAAGCGCGAATGCGAATGCTATGCGCAAATGTATTGTGAAAATCTCGTTACGCACTCGCTTATTGCTGCGGTTGTTGTTAATTGCGTTTCTCAATGGCAGGAAAACATTGCCGTAATGGGAGGATGTTGCAAAACACAAAAAAAAAACATTGCGAATTTTAATTTCTGTAGTTTTGTAAAACATAAAAAAAAATAACACAAAAACTTTTTTCTTGTATGTAGAGAGTGCTTCAATAGGGTGTTTTGTGAACACAAAAAAAGACTGTAAATATGTGCCATACATCGCGACAGTTTTAAAAGTGTTAAGCGTCCAACCACCTTAATCACCACCGAATTAAACCAATCAAAAACAATAAAAAAATAAATAAAATTAAAAAATGATAATAATAAAAGAAAACCGCAAAACCAATCTATTATATTTGAAGTTTTTTTTTTTAGTTTTTTGTCTTTCTAAACTTTTGGAAACAGAATTTTAAAACGAAGGGATACTTCGTTAATGTTTTGTTTGCGGAATTAGTAGAGCGCGACTAAAAACTATTGTTTTTGTAACACCGCGCACATCCTTCGCATCGTAATTAGGCATGTTTAATTATTTAAAAGACAACGCAGTTGCTATTTGCAATGGATGTGTGTTGTATATTCAAATAACGATCGATAGCTTTTTACTAGATTGATTTTGCGTGAGAGAAACTATTATTCTTTGTATTACTCCGTTGATGTCCCGACTCCCAACCAAAACAACCCCAAATAAAAGCAAATTGAAATGAAGAAACAGTAGTAAAAAACAAGCATAAGTTAAACAACGTAATGTTAGCTTTTTTAAAATACAGGGCGTTGCAAAATATTTAATTTTTTTGCGTTACAAAAGAAATTTAAAATTTAAAACTATTTAAAATAGTTTCAATTTTCAAGATAATTGTTATAATAAATTTGTAATAATTTTCAAACAAGTTAAATCTTTAATATTTTACAACACCTAATAAAAAAATAAAAATAAAAAAAGGCAGATCCCCAAAAGCAAATAAAAGTAAAGTAAAGTAAAGTATAATAAAAAAAGAAGATAAGATTTTGGTATATAGTAAATTCGGTTAGTGGTGAATTAAGTTGATGAGAATCTTACCGGCGCTCGTTCTCGACTTATTCCGTGGTTTATTGGGCGACTGGGCACCCTGTCCGGTAAACTGTTGCTTTTGCGGCGAATAGACTGCACCATGAATACCGTGGCCATACGCAGAGCCATACGAGCTCTCAAAGTTACCATTGAACATGCCTGTCGATGTTCCTTCATAGTCACTACCTTCACGTTGTTTACTGTTGGAGCCGACCGACGGTTTGATATCCAGCGCAC
The DNA here is from genome assembly GCA_030556065.1 of Holobus sp. GC000080. Taxonomy (NCBI): domain Eukaryota; kingdom Metazoa; phylum Arthropoda; class Insecta; order Coleoptera; family Staphylinidae; genus Holobus; species Holobus sp. GC000080. The sequence goes on from JASKGO010002487.1 coordinate 56,378, forward strand.
AACTCTGCTGGTTCTCGTGCATGAAGGCCCCCATGGCGGCGGCCACCGCACTCTGGTACTCCTGTCCCCCGGCCGGCGCTATCGAGTCGGGAGTGCTGTCCTTGGGCGGCGTCGGCGGAAACGAGAACAGATTGTGCGGCTGCGAGACGGGCACGGACGACGGCGACTGCGACTTGTCGGGATCGCCGCCCCCGAACGGCACCCACGGACTCGAATGGTTCAGCGGCTTCGAATCGGACGACAGCCAGGGATGCAGCGGCGCGTGGAAATGCGGTCTGCACACTTGACCCGAAGACATCCGTGACGCTGCAAATATACACAAACAATGAAAACACAATTAATTACAAGCAGATCTCATAAACTACATTTTTTTTTTAATTCTTTTGCAGTTATTACTAATAAATAATAATTAAAACCACCAAAAATTTGTTATTTTTTAAAAACTAAAAAGGGCCCATTAAAGTTATATCGTACATAATGTAATGTTCTAACATCTGCTTAGTTTTTTACTACCCTTCCTATGCTGTATATGTTTTATGTACAAAGAGCATGTACAAAACAACGCAGTTGGGGCGAGAATATAAATTGCAAAGACGAAGGGAGCGACAAGCGCGATTTTAGGGAGGCGAATTTAACCCCTCACCTGGCCCGCCATTCTACCCGAAGGGCCACAATGGCTGCCGCATAGATCGTATCTGACCAGAGATCCCGTGGCAGATAACGCGAGCAGATTAGCGGGGATCCTAACGGACTTCCGCAGATGCGGAACAACAACAATCGTAACCCTAATGCCCATTATGTTATTATATACTTTTTTCGGTTTCCTGTTTTCCGTATCTACTATACGTTGGTACTGCTGTGCCATTGGTGCTGCCCATATAAGTACGGACGACCAACAATTGCCGCTGCTGATGATGGCGCAGTCCATACAAAAGGAACCATGAGAATTTAATTAAGACTTCAACTCTTTCTTTGTGCCTTCCACGAAATTTCGGTTTTAATTGAGACTGAGAGAAGACAAAACTACTTGCTCGGGCTGCCCGAAATGACCCTACATAAAAAATACTTCTCTTTGTTTCATATTTCTTCAGTATATCAGAGTAAAAATGCATTAAAAAAGTTTTTAAGTTTAAAATAACACAAGAATATAAAATAAAGTAATGTTTTTATTTAATGATTTAAACCAGTGAATTAAAATGTTAAACTTAGTAACTTTGTAAGGGAAAATTAATTTGTTATTGCTTAATGGTTGATAGAGATGTTTTGCAAAATTTATAATTCATTTAATTTTCCATCAATAAAATTATTTCTTAGCTAATTTTTATTGCAAAATCTTTGATTTTCATTTTTAGCTATAAAATTCAAAGGTTTTAAATTACATTTCAATAAATCGAAAAGCAATTGAACTTTAAGCAATTGAACTGCGAATTGCGAAACAATTCGTGCGGCAATTATAAAATTTCCGAAAAAATGTCAATCACTTAAAAGCAATCTAAATTTCTTTTTAGATTTTTTTTTGTTTTTTTTTTAGTAAAAAAAAATAGATTGCTTTCCATAATCACAAAATCTAAAATTTTCCTCTGAACAAATTAGCAAACCAAAAAAAAAAGAACTAACAGTACTGAAAATTAAGCAAACAACAGAAACGAAAGAATAAGTGAAAAAGCAACGCTGCATTTTAAAATATGTAAAAACCTAATTAAAAATGAAAACCATAGAGTATACTGTAAGAACGTTTTCATCAGCAGAAACAATCGGGCAATTTATGCAAAGCACATTTGGCAAGAGTTCTTTGTGTGCGGCTCGCGGAGGAAATCTTGCAAGTTTTCAGTTGTTTCAAGTAATTACACCTAGACTAACTGATGATGGGCATTGTAAATATGTAAAAACATAAGTGTACATACAACGAAATAATAGTGTAGATGTTTATTAGCCGTAATACAATTATAATAACGTATATTCTCTTTGTTTGCTGCTGCTGCCATAGTTTATATTGTTACAACAGTGGTTAATACTTATTTAGTACATTTACTATACACATCAGACAACAACAACAGAGAGCACAGTACAAACAAATAATATAAAATTATTCTATCCACTCACAATTAAATTTACATTCGCGTTTATGGATAGATATAGTATATACAGATATATATAGAGAGAATGGTACAGCAAATGGGAGGAAGGAAGTATAAATTTAAATGCTGCCCGCTTTATCCATCGATACCGATCTCATCTCTCTCTCTCGTCTCGTTTTTATTATTTCGCCACTGAAATCGACAAACTATTTACAACTGATATGATGCTTTTTTAGTAATTTATAATTTACATATGTACTTATGAACATTTTGTACATAAGTGCTTATATATGCTTTATTTACATATATGCACTCAAAGTGCATTAACGTTATTAGCGATCGCTTCAACATTAAACGCCGAGCCAAATGGCACGCAGAGCTTTTTATGTATGAACTCTAATAATTTTAAGTAAATAGTTTAAGTGAAAAGCCACTATACGTGCAGTGCAGTTGTTATAAAGTGCACGTGCATTATTTTAACACGCACGTAAAGCTGTGCATAAAATTTAACACAACATGTCTACTTTGAAATTACAACTATCACCACTTATCATCGTATCGTCCGAGAACATGACACCAATTTATCGCAGCCACTTCAGATGGACAAACGGAAGTTTTCCCTTTAGATTATTAATATTAATATAAATTTCCTTTTTAATTTAAAATATATCTTTTTTTTTAAATGAATTTAAAATAAAAAAAGGTTTTAAAAATATAGATAAAAATTTAAATGCAAACAGTAAAAACTTTTCATGACGTTTCACTTGAACGGTCGCAGCTTTTCCTCAACGTTATTCGCTTCCACTTTAACAGTTTTATGTCATCGATATCGATTAATTAACAAATAAAAGATCGGTCACTTTAAAGCCAACTTTAAAAAGTTTAACAGTTTTTCAGTGTATACAGCAAAAGTTTACAAAGTACGTTTAATGGGGTGACCTTTGCGCGAATCGAGCAGCAAAAAGATATTTGTTGCTGGTAATTTCAGCAATGAATGAAAGTAATATAGCCAATAATGTTTCTAAACCGTTTCCATACAAATACAAAATGTTCGTTTGTATGTAACCTTGTGCAAAACAAGATACGTAATTTATTACCATAATTTTCGATTTCTTTAGTCTTTTTCTTTTTGCAATTTATTATTTTCTCTACGATATATGCGCTTTTTTCTTCATCACTATATTTTATTTAAACACATTTATTATTTGCAGCGCTACGTGAAATGTCAAATTTTATTTGAACATTCATTTCATGTGATGTTATAATTAATCTTTATAATTTTTGCAATGATTGCTTGTGCTTTCATTGGTTGTAAATTGTAATAATTACATTTCGATCGAAGAAATTGTATTTAAAATTAAAATTAAAAAAATACAATAAAATAAAAATGATTTATTTCTTTTAAAGTTTCAGAGTTGTGGTATATAAGATAAGTTTATTATATTAATTATTATTGATAATGTTACTGCAACAGGAAACACGCAGAGAATTTATTGCCTTTTTAATGTATTTATACATTTATTAGATGCTTTTGAAAGCTTAATTTATTGGGTATTTTCGGTTTGTAACTACGCTTAAATATTTATTACTGTAAATCGTTTAATTATTAATTTAAATGCATTTTTATTGTTAACTTTTATGTATTTTTATGTTCGCAACTTTTCTTTAAGTTTTTAATTATTTATTTTTCTTTTCATTAGATTTTTCTTGAACAGTTCATACTGGTAACAGATTTTTAAAAGCAAGATTTATTAATTAATAGTACCCGCATACCAATAACAACGCACCCATTAGCTTTATGCAATAATACAACCCATAAAACAATTAAACTCAAAGAAACCAAGAAACTTTAACTGCAAATTAAAATCACCCCTTTAACATAACTTAACAACTAAATAAAAAACATAAAATAATTGCAAAGAAAAAATACAAAAAAGGAAAAAAATTGAACAAAATTCGGGTAATATTTTTTACATGCAATAATATTACATCCATATGGGCTCCATGGGCAAGTTAATATATGAACCATATCAGTGTTGAGGTAAGTTGATATCGCTATATCTTTGTGAGAAAGACCATAAAAATGTCCTCGCAAGGAGCGCGCGCGCCTCCAGCGCAAAGAGAGAACCAAGAAGAGTCGACTTTCGAGGCACATCTCGCATAAATGCCCAACATAAACCATACCATTTATTTATACATATATTTTGTAGCTTATGCATGTGTATCTAGTGAATATGCGCTTAATAGAAATACAAGTTATAAGCATCAGGTGCTCTTTTGCTTATACGATTCGTCGTACCGTAAATCGTCGCCTTTTTCAACCTTTTAAGTAGCTCTTGAGTTATTGCCACTTCTCTTTTGCCGCATTTATTTCCTTTTTCATGGGTGCCTTTTAATATTGCTCCTTTTATTTTCATATTACTTTATATATTTTTTATTTATATTTTTATAATAGAGTAAATACTAAAAGCTCGTTGCATGAATAATTAGCAAAACTTGAGCAACACTTTTTCAAAAGTGCTAATGAGTGAAGCAGTGGTATGTAGACTAATTGGCTTATAAAAATAACTCAAACTCAAAGGATATTCAAATGAAAGGATTTTCTTATGATTAACATATATTTAGTTTGAAATGAAAAGTTACTTTTCATTGTAGCGGTTGAATTCCAAACAAAATTTTTCATTTATTTGATTATTAGAAAATTTTCTTTAATAAGAAAAACTTCCACTGCAAGGAAGTAAGATTAACAAACAATAAAATTAATGGAAAAAAATGATCAAAGTTTGTATCCTGTGAAATTCCAAAGAAAGAATTTCGGATTTCCTAGCAGCGTGACAATGTTTTATTGTTCGGTTATTGATTTCGCTTGAAATTAATTCTCTGTCGGTGCGATTTCTACGAAAAAGAAGCCGCCCATTACGTTGCGCGCATACCAAACGATCATCCGTTCAATTGACACTATAAATGATGAATAATGAATTAAAAACCCATATAGATATTAGACGCGGATCACCCTATCGAATGAAACTCACAAATGCAGTATAAATTTCATTCAATAACATCAAACAAGCAGAGGAATAAAGTAAGCCCTATTTTTGAGCTAGAGAAAAAAAAGTATTGAAATTTCAATGAATTCGATTGTCGTGAGAGCAGCGCAGCTACTTGATTAACTCTTCGGCAATACCTGTAATTCCCTTCCATATGGTACCGGCCCAATAAATTCGATATCGGAACGACCGACGCATCCAGCTCCAAATTATAGTGATCGCGAACGTTAAGAGGCCCTCATTATGTCTACTTATGAGTTCCTTACGTACCTGATAATAATTACGTTTAGAAAAATATAGATAAAAACCTTTACAGTGTACATACTTCCATCTAGAATATAATTAGCCGCTTCTTCTTTTTCTTATTTCTCGCTGCTGCCCGCTATCATTCTGTGTGTCTGTGTGTGCGTATAAAATTTCTCTCTTACTACCACTTTATTAAACCAGCAACAACAACAACAACAACTGTGTTTGTTGAGAGAACAAGTTCATTAGTATTGCATAATTAGGTCTGAACGCTATGTTTGCGTTATTAACTTCCATATAATGTGCCTACTCTGATGAAAGTTTCGAAAAGTTAGCGCAACTCTTTAGGTTATATGCGGTTAGGTTTTCGCAACTTTCAGTAACTTCCGATGCGCCTCTATTTATAAGTTTTTAATTGTTATTAGTTAATTATTATTATAACAGTTTGTGGTTTCGGGTATTTTATGCTTCGATACCTAATAAATAAGAAGGAATTGCTATTCTGATGTTGTTGTACTTATAGCGTTTACTTTTATACGAGTTTTATGAAAATTTCATAATGTCTTTATTATGTGCTTTGTGCAGTTTCTTTCTAATTGCTTCTATTAACAATAATAATGCATAAATTGTAACACTAAGACCCAATTAATTCCACAATTCGTTACGTTGTTAAATGTGAATCTCAGGTGTTGTTGCCTTTTAGTATAGCAGTTTTATATTGTTCTCATTATAAATATAGAAGCGGATGATTATATTATTTTATGGAATTTGAATTCCAAATTAATAATGTTTAAACAGTTTTGTTTGAAATTATTTTTATGACCCTTTTATCGGTCTTAGGTATTTTTGTTTGTTTGATTATTTCTAAGAAATCTAAGAAAATTTCAAGTACTTAAATACTTTAAGTGTTTTGATAATCTGATTTTCTAAATTCAACTAAAGTCATAATTTTTAAATATTATAACTTGTGACAATTATTCAAAGGTACTTCAGATATTTAAAAAATATATCTAGAATCAGTTGGTAAATTTTCAGTATAAATATTTTGGGGCCCCTTTGGAAAAACTTTGCAAAAATTTTGCCAACTTCAATTTACGAAAACTTATTATTATCAATCCGCAACAACTGATAAACTGTAATTTCATCAACAAGGACATTTTTAAAACAATCGATCATACTAATTGATATCACATTTATAGAATCTAATCATATCGTATCTCTTTAGTACTTAATAATAGCACGTGCGTAATTCCACTTTTCGCAAAAATACCTTCTTGGTGTTTTTTTTTTTTTTTTTGATAAGATTAGAGGAACATTGGGAAGAACTCACCGTGACTGGCTACACTTCCGTAGGGCGAATGCATACTTTGGTGGTAGTACCTAGCGGCGCGTTGCGTCCCCGATGGGTCCAAGAAGAAGGCACCCATATGTTCGGCAACACTAGTGTTAATGTCCGAGGCGACCGTCCCCTCGGCCGCCCCCTGATGCGAGGGGCTAACCGAGTTGCCTCCGGCGCGAGGGCTCTCGTACCATCTCGCGGCGCTCTCGTTGGTCATCTCCATACTAATCATGCGGACAGAGTTAAATCACTTCATCACACGCACAGAAGACGCACACTTTCGCTAATCACACGCGCAAGGGGGATGAAAGTCGCTTTGGTTTGATTCGCTTCTCCAGGAGGAAGTTTTCTTTTCCTCTCTATAGGCTTTGATGGTGATGATGCTGATGTTGCGCACAGCGTCGGATAATCAAAGGACTTGATGCGATTATACGAATCGACAAGTGCGACTGAACCTTATCACGTCGATCATTGTTTAAAGACTTTTATCCGTCAAGTTCACTAGTTATCTCGATTGATATTGATGATTTGATAAGTATACGATAATTATCAATAAAACACCGCTGGAATTGTTTATTGCGTGTATATAGCTAATGAGGAAATTTAATTTTCATTTGGTAAGTCGATATTAGCCAGGCCCAAACAAATTTTGCGAATTTTGTAGCGGAACTACTACCAAGGGGTTGAAAATTCCGAAAAAATTAATTCCAAATTAAATAATAAACGCACAGCACTGGTTGTTTCCGTGAAACGGGGTTTGTTCGGCTATGAGAAGTTTTCGAAACCGAAAAAAACTGCCTTTTCGAGTTTGCTATTTGGGCTGAGGACAACAGTCCGAGACTATATCATGGTTTTAAGGGAGAGATAACGATTAGTGGCACACGACGTTCCACGATCAGATACGCGACTGCACTAAAACGTAGGACAAGCTTTGGTCGTTACCCTTGGCAACGTGGTCGTAAGAGGTCGAGTCGCCTCGGCGGAACTTCGGACACAATTCGCTGTTGATCGTTACTACCGGGAGGGGCTTAAAGTGAAAAAGGGCTGGACTTGCGTGGCGCGCACACAAAAACCCGTATTTATTTATTGAGCTCACTCACGGACAGATTCAGCGTAAAACGCTCTCTATGCAACTGCTGCAAACTCGTATTACCTTTCTTTGTATTCGTACTTGCATTACAAGCAAGCCTAGCGCATTTTTTACATCATAATTCTGTTTCTGATCGCGTTACCCAGCAAAAAAAATTAAAAAAACAACAACAAGGATTCAGGGGGTTGCATTGGAGGAATAAAAAATTTCGTTTCGGGATGCCCTAGCCTAGGCCCTGGGGGAATTTGTCGACACCAGTGTGCCGGTTTTGGTTGGGATGATCAGAGGTTAAGCTGACGCGGAACAGGCATAAATCGAAATCGGAATTCAGGTTTCTTGCGAGCGCTCAAGGAGGGAGATCCTCCAATCCGATAAGTTCGTGTAACAAAACACTACTATTTGACAAAATGGCGACCACAAATCAACGCGCTCCTCCCATTTAACGATTGTCTGCGCCTTTTTCATGTCCATGACTTGCACCGGTCCTTTATTTTTCCTCCGCACTAGCTTATAAGCACATTTATCCCTTATATGCGAATGTGTGTGCCTGTGCGTTGACCGTCGCCCGAGCACACGCTTCTCCCGAATATATTTCTCACCCCCCCAATGCATAAACCTTTATCCAAACAAATTACAAGGACTCATTAAGATTTTCGCACGTATCCTTGCACACCCACGCTCACACAAGCAAACAAAAATACATTTTTTGCATGTATTCCATCTAAAAATAGCGTCGTAGAGAGGAAAAAGTGAGTAACGATGCAGATTGCAGGGGTGGCCAACCCCATGGCGCAGGCAGGTGATGATTATTGATAGAGCACGTCACTCTATTCTTCAATAAAGAATGAAACGCTGACTGAAACAATTTATATACTAAAATCACAATGGCATTGCAGAGGGGTGGCGCACTACTCTTTTAACACGCGCAATTTTTTTCCCGCATTTCTTTCTTCAGCAAAAGCATACGTAAACTCAAGAGAACTTAATTAAAAGTGTCGGACATTGAAGAAAAAAGTTCCTTAAGTGAGCCAAAGAGGCAGCAGGACTGCATCAGGAGTCATCGGAAGAATGGAGCAGAGTGTTACAATAGCACATTATTAATTTGTATCTACATTAAAAACGTGGCGTCCATTTGGTTGTTATATGGGCTCAAAAGTACTTTTGATTGAAAAGTGGAAGAAGGTATTGGAGTCGAAGAGTGCCTATTTCGGGCACGGGCATGTTATTAGTGCGTTCAATATTGAAGGAGAAGTGCCGAGTCATGACCACTTACACACAATGCAACACAGGGTCCTCGGTGGCAACGAGCCGCCGGTGTAACATTAGCGTTTTACCTACTTGCTTTTTAATGGACCCCGACCATCCGAACTGACGCTCGCTCGCGCGTTTATTCTTTTGATGCGTCCATCGGTGGTAATGGGAGGAAGGGCTTCTCTCTCGTCATACATGTCTTAATAACATATAATTTAATTGTGGAAATGTTATGATGTACTGTACTAAAATTTAAAAGCTTCCACTTCGACGGATGAATGTTGGCTAAATTATAGGCCACATCCGTAACACGCGTACAACCAATTATTATTATTAATTCCATTTATGGACAGCGTGATTAAACAATTTTGCCAACTCGCGTGCTTAATTGATTTTCACTTTATTGTGCTCTATCTATATTATGTATGGTTGTAACTTCACTCCAAGTACAATAAAATTATGAGTAGGTAATTTAGTTTTTTTTTTTTTCATTTCTTGTTCTTCCTTATTGTGTAGTCAAGTTTTTTTTTTTTCATATTCTTTATTATAAGTTTAGAAATAACATGCTTCGTTAGTGCTTTAGGTAATACGTCCACTTAATTCTAATTTATTAGTTTGAAACATTTTTATAGATAATTTTTGATGTTTTTCTATAAGTAATTTTTTGTAGCTGCCATAGTCAATTAAGCAATCAAAATTTTTGTTTCCATCATCAATAATTCTAGGAATGTTTGGTGAATTTAAAAATCTTTCCTTTTGTTATTTGGGAGATTTTAGCTTTTAACTGATACTATTAGAGATAGCTAAAGATTACATCCCCAAAAAAATTGGGTCATTTCATTTTTCTAATTTTAATGATCCAACCTCTATGAAAATTTTGTAGAATTAAAATTTTTTCTTTGGAAATTTGGAAACATTACTTTTAAAATAACAATCAATTAGAGATGGCTAAAAATTACCCAGCTAAAAAATATCAACTTTTTTCTGCTCAACATTTAGAAATATCACGTAAAATAATTAATTAAAAATTCTTCCAAAATGAAAATATAGCAGATAAGTTATTAATCTAAACAAAACAATAAAAAGCAGCACTGCAAATACTTGGCATCTTTTATATCCTACAATAACACAACAAATATAAATAAAATTTTATATCGAAGGGTCAGATTTGCAAGAAAGTACCCTTGAGAGAAATATTGTAAAGAAGTGTATAGGTATAGGCGCATCGCATGCGAAAAGAAGCGCGGGGGTGGCTGTTTTCGGCGGATGAAAGGTGGGGCACCGCTTGTAGAGGGATTGTGCGCGATGTAAGAAGAAGAGACGTTCGTACTGATAAGAGAAAAGATCCGGGGATCGCTCCGGGACAATTTATGGCGGCAACTTTTAAAACACACTCCGGAGAAGCCTTACTCTTCCACCACAGACACGAATGCACACTTATACAACAGTCGAGAAGAACACAAAACCAAGCGACGCTCTATGCTGCTCTCCCATAAGCGTTTGCTGCACAAGCACAAGCACATGCACAAATACAGACAACCGCCCCCCGTAACCGCCACCGACGCCGTTCTATCATCGCACAGAGCGCGCCGCATATCGATATATCTCCCCGCTTAACGTACACACCGATAAGGGATGCAACCCTCATCTTCCACTCGGCACCCAATGCGCATGCAATGCACCGCAGAAAAAAAAACTAAAAAGCTGAACAAAACAGGGGCAAAAAAAGAAATAATCAGTGGCAATTATTTAAATTGATAATGACCGTTTATGCAGCTCGGGAAAACAATTAGTTTCGAAGCATATAAAACATCATACACACAATCGAAAAATGTTCTTATCTAGATGTGGTAATTAAGACTCAACACACAAGCGTAGATTGTACGGTTATAATAAACGCGTATACAATTCGATTACAATCGAAACAAGCAACAGAACAAACAGATTTTATCGAATCGCTACTTAATTCTACAAAACCACTACTGCTATCGCACAGCTCTACTACTCTTTTCTCAGTATATTGTTATTATTAAATTTAATTGATGCGCGTCTGCGGTATCATCAGCCAGCACGATTTCTTAATTACTTGTCTTTTTATTTATTTTTTTAATTTTCACCACTCTAGCAAACAATTCTAACAATTGTAATAGTCAGTTGGGCATTTTATCAATTTCACTTTGTTTTCCATCAGCATCAACTATCGGGAGTTTTACCAAATGCAGTAAATGCATTCATTTATATCGAATTATCATCGATTGCTATTTGCTCCAAGTACAATGGACCTCGTTAATTAAAATGCAGTGCGATTAACAACGCGCGATTTTAATTACGCTTTGCTTTATTAAATTATTATCATTATTATTATGTGCAATGTTTCATTACGAATCAGTTTACAAATTTGCAATGTATATGACACTGTAACAGTAAAATTGTTTTAATTTTTAAATTACTTTAAAATAATCTAGTCTAAAATTATATTAAAAAGTAAAAAGATAAATTTAAAATATTTATTTAATAAATCTTGTTTTAATTATAAATTATAAATTTTATATAACAAATTTGTTTTTACTAGCAACATATGCAAATATAAACTGAAACAAATATAGATTACAGCAGGCAATTTAAACAAAGCGCAAATATGCCGGTTCGTTACATGAATGTACCGCATATCGTAATTCGCAATTTGTTTTTAATTAAAACATAATTATTTTTATGCATTCGCAGATAAAGTGAGAGCAAAACGCATCGCATAAATGGTGGTGGCGGCGGACAAATATTTGCCATTTTCATGGTGTGTGCCGATAGATTAAATTTCATGTATTATTATTAGATTGTGTGTTTCAATACTATGCGGCCGTTCAATAACAACGATTGCATCTATAATAATGGCACATTGTCAATATTGCTATACTATACTTGCATATACCTTTATTGTTATTATTATTATTATTATTATTATTATGTATAAATATAAACTCAATCTCTCTTTCTGTGTGCGTTGTTTCATGTGTTGTTTTAATTGAATCGCCCCCGTCGATTTTAATCGGTATCGCACCACCGAAAGGACTCTATTTTCTATTATATACATCACCGGTCACCCCTTCCCTATTCCTGGTTCTTCACTGTACCGCCGCCTCCGCAACATTCTAGCACATTGTGTTTTTGTATTTTATTTAAATAAATTTCTTAGCATTAATGATGATGATGATAATAATAAGAATAATAATGGCGAAAAGTGTTTGGTACAGTGTTAGTATATGAAATAAAAGTGGAATTATGATGGCATGCAATAGTCGTATGTTGGGAGTTGAGGGGTTGAGGGTGGTGTGGCACTATGACTATGGCGGCAAAAAAGTGGCAGTATTTTTTAAAATGCCGACATAAATCATGTTACATTAAAATATTAACTCATTACTTACGTAAGATTTCCTGCACTGATTAGGAAAACGTTATACGACAATAAATAATTAAAACCAGTTTAGAATATGAATTTTTTTTTTCTATTTTGGAAAAAATTGCGTGCGTGATTAATGAATAAGCAGAATAAGCAACTTTGTTTAAATACAGGAGGGTTGGAAAAAGTGTTGTTTTAGGTTTTAGAAACTATCAGAATAAATATTTATAAAATTAGAAATATAACTCCGGCAGCATTAATTAAATAAAATTATTTTTTAATTATTAAAACACAATTTTGAAAAATTGCTATTAAAGGAAATGAAGGAATTTCAAGGATTCTATAAAAGTGAAGCTTTGAAGAACTACGGAATTGTTTGCAAAGATCCTACAATTTGTTTTTAATGATTGTAAATGGAATGTGGCTAGCTAAATTTTTTTAATGTTCTTCGGATTATTATTTAATTATAATTCGAAGAACATTAGAAAAAATTAATAAAAAAAAGGAAAAAACAAAACCTAGGAATTTTCTTTAAGGTAAAATTTATTATTTAGACACAAATTGAAAGATCCTTTAGAAGAAAATGCACAGATATCATAAACAGTAATAAGCTAGAGTCATAATTTTTGAGTGTTACATTTAAATTTCAAATTCCAAAAAAATTAATTTTTATGTTTTATCTTTTTTTAAATTCAGGCAATTTTTCTGAACTGAAAATTCTCTTCAACGAATTATAACTCAAAAAAGAAATGAACAGTATCTTGAAATTTTCTCTTTGTTAAAATTTAGACGCAAATTAAAAGATCACTTAGAAAAAAAATCACAGTTATCATAAATAGCAATAACCGAATTTCACTATTAAAACTGCTAAAATTAAATTAAAAAAATTAATCGAAAACTTTCAAATTCCAAAGAATGCCATTCTTTCAAAAACCTTTAAAAATTATTTAAAATTCCAGCAATATTTCTAAAACCAATGAAAAAAGAAACTTGAGATTATAATAAAGAAAAAACTTTTGGGATTTCATTTTATTATCTGTTGAAATAAATTTAAAAATCCTTATTAGAATAATAATAACATAATAAGTGATTCAGAAAACATTAGCATGTATTTAATGATTGGAATTTTTTTCGCGATCGCCGAGGATATAGATCGATTTGACAGATAAGACAATTTTTTTTTTCCGTAGCGAATATAATTCTTCCACATGAGTAATCTAGTAGTAGTTGTGCAAGCTAGGGAATGTAGCAACGATGCCACAGTCAGTTTTATCTGCGCGATATTATTTTCGCCGCTGTTTAGATAAGGCCTCGAGCTGGGGTTGGAAAAATAAATTGCCCTCGGTGGAAAATATAGCCTGACTTTTCCGAAGAGCCACGAATTTTCCTATCCTGCTCTCTCCCTCTCTTTCTCCCTTCCCTAAACACATATACAGTGTTCCCTTTCAATTTTTCTCTTTTTCTCCATCCAACTCTGTTCCTCGCTTTGCGCTTCTCATATAGCTATAGCTATAGCTGCTGTGTAGACCCCTTGAAACAGCGCTTTTCGCTATATGCATTGTGTACTTGTACATTTATTTTTTTCTGCCAGGGCTTCGCCAACTTTTCCGCCTAATGCGTTATACATATATTTATACAATATACATATATATTGTATTGTATAAAATGATAAAAATAAATAACTCCCTTAAACAGCAGCACACAAATACACAGAGAGGAGACACAGAGAGCGAAAGGAGCCCTTGTTATATCTCCATGATTGTTATTGTGACTACACGCTATAAATTTATGTTCTGTATATGTAAATTTCGTTTTTTTTTTTCTGTTGTGTTATGTTTTTTCCGCCCCCCAAAAAAAAAGATAAGAATTTTGTGGCGATTATGAGATGGTAATTACAGTGATTTAATGTGTGCGGCGAACGAGATTGTAAATCTTTTAAAACGCGCGCTTACAGATCGTATCTCTTATCTTGATTGTTTCATATAATGTTTATTGGGTTAATTATTGATTTTAAAACTTCCTAAACACTGTATTTTTGACCCTAAATACCTCATTTAATACGATTTTTTTTTTCGAATTTTAATCCAAGAGAAATAGACAAAAAAAAGACATTTTTTTTAATTTCAATAACTTTGGTAAAATTTTAATTAAAATCGAATTATAATTATTAAAATAAAATACAGAAGCTTTTACTATAAAAACTATATAGAGAAGAATTTCCAAATAAAGAGGGAATTTTGTAAAGTGGGGAATAAGGGCAAGCGCAAGCAATCTGTGTGCATAAACGAAAATTAAGCATTCAATATAAGCTTTTGAAAGTGTCCTTTGGATCCTTGTTTGTCAATGTGTGTATGTGCATGTGTACATTGTACAGTATAGTTGAGGCAATGCAGTAGTAGGTGTATGTAGAAAAGATAATAACGGCGATGATGATGATGATGATGATGATGATGGTGGCGGCTGGGAAACCCCTATCATCGCAACAAACACTGCGCCATAAGTATACACAAGTCATTTAGCAAATTTCCCAGCAGAGGTACAGCAGTATGCTGAACACAGGGCAAAAGTCCTCTTGATCCTTGATGCCTGATACAAAGCTGTCCGCTTTGCGTGTAACAACGATATGTATATTCAGCCACCCTCGTGCATTTGACATCTTCATCCTGGCCGCTGCTTTCTGTCTCCTCACTTCTTCTCTTTGTATGTGTATGTATTTATTATGCATGTATATATGTATGCATGTGTGTGTGTATTGTGTGTGTGTGTGTGTGTGTGTGTGTGTGTGTGTGTGTGTGTGTGTGTGTGTGTGTGTGTGTAAGAGTCTATCTGCGAGATAAAAAGATCCATCTGAAGAGATAAGAGTGGCGATACGAGGATGATAAGGTGAGTGCACGGAATGGAGTGCGGGTTCATATTCTCTCTGTATTACCAACATCAATGCCATCCAATGCTCTTGCTGCCATCATCCTACATGACGCGCATTCTTTTATGTAAAACGCTTTCTCTCTCGTGGCGCGCACACAATGACTGAAAATTTGTCCTTACAAAAGGGTCCGTGTATTTCGTATTGTATAGGTTTAAAGAGGCATATAAGCCGATCTTATCGCAGGACTTATTTGTGTACATAGCAAAAGAGAGACAGCGACAGCCGAAACGAAACGGCCAAACGGCAACTCTTAAAATGTATACCTTTTCCATCGCAAAATTCTTTTTACTTTTTTGTTGCTTTTTTTTTTATTTGGGATTTTTTATCGCATTTTTGCATTAGGATATTTTGAATCATCCTGTATGTTCAATTTCTTCTTTATTTTAACGTTTTTGTTTTTAATATATTATGTAATTGTTCTTTCGATTATAAAAATTTGCTCCTGTAGATATAAAAACAACCCTTAAATTTACAGTTAGTTATTTCGATTTTAAGGGAGGAAAATAAATAAAACATATTGGGATAATTAATATTTTAGGAAAGATGTTATTAAAAATATTATATAAAGATTATATTGAAATTGTTAGTTGCAATTCGGCAACTTAATAAATTACCCAATTAAATAATTTTCTATTTTTTTTTAAAGATATTTTGAATTATCCTTAATAATCATTTTCTTATTTAGAATTATTTAAAAATATGTTATATGATTTTAGATTTGAAAATTTGTGCTGCTACAGATAAAAAACAACCCCTTGTTTTTTTTTGGTTATAAAGAAGGAAAATAAATAAAAATCCCTGGGAAATTTTTAAATTTAGAAAAGCTGTCTTCTGAGTAAATATAAAAATATATTCTAAATGTTAATTTCTAATCGCAGAGTTGGTAAACTACCCTTTTAAAAAAAATTCTTTTTTTGTATAAAAATAATTGCAATTACCCTTAATATTCATTTCTGTTTTTAGAATTATTTAAAAAATATATAATATATCAAATGTTTTTTGACTTTAAAAATTTGCTGCTGTTACTCATAAAAACAACCCCTAAATTAATAGTTACTTATTTCGATTTTAAAGAAGGAAAGTAAATAAAAAATTCCGGGGAAATTTTAAAATTAAAGAAAGCCATCTTCTGAACAAATAAAACAATTTATTCCATTTGTTGATTGCAATTCTATAAGTTGATAAACTACCCTTTTAAATTATTTACTTAGCTTTAAGATATTTTGATATATACTTACAATTCATTCCCTTTTCGAATTATTAAAATAAAATATAATTTTAACTTTTAAGTTTTAAAAAATTGCTGCTTCAACACTGATATTTTTTTTACTTACTTCGATTATAAAATGAAAAAAAAAATTTGACTGGAAAATATTAATTTTAGAAAAGAGCTTCATAAATAAGCATCTGTAGCGATGCTTAATTGTAATTAGGTAAGTAGTTCGAAGTGAATCGAGCGGGTTTTTGTGGTATATAAGCCATATAAGTACCTGTGTCAAAAGGACCTATCAGTGATCCTATCTGTGGTCAATAAAATCTTATCGAAAGGAGCGTGCCAGCAGCTGTAACCAAATACCACCACAACAGAACTTAAAAGTGTCGATTCCACCCAGATTGCGAATTCTCGAAATTCGCCCCCAAAATCTACACAAATGTATCTGCCATTGGCATTGCCATTGCTATTGCTAGCTATTGCCATTGACCACTATATTTTGAGGGGTTCGACCGCTGATATGATCTACTTGTAAATTTTGCTTCTTTAAGGGGACATGTGTTCGAAAAGTTTATTTGTCCCCCGACTAAATCCTCCAATTAGTTACCACTGCTTTAAGTGCTCTCTTTCGAAAACAGACCCAATTTAAAATAGATTTATTGTTCAATTATTTTTCATTTCTTTTTATTGTTATCCTTTTTACTGATTTTCTTTTTTTGTTTTCACTGAATTTTTAATTATTTTTTTCGGTGGCTTTTTAAATCAAAAATCAAAGATAATTCATTAATTTTAAACAATTAAATTATCCAAAGATATTCAATTGAAATACATTTTAAAATTTTAATTAAAAAGAAAAATTCAATTAAATTATTTTTATTATTATCCTTTTTTTGGTTTTTATTTCCACTGAATTTTTTCCTCCTAGAAATTTTAATTTGTTTTTTCAGTAGCTTTTAAAACTAAAATCAAAGAGAATTATTTTAAAACTTACAACAACTTAATTATCCAATGATTTCCAATTAAGATACATAATGAAATTTAAAAAATAATAATAAAATTCAAAATTCAAACCCTTTGGGCAAACAAAAAGCCAACTGCTGCGCTAAATTACTGTAACCAAAAAAGCATTACTTCCTTATCATATATAAAAAATAAAATTAAAAAGCAAAAAAATAAGGCCAAAAATTATTGCTTTAAAATAATTAAGATAAACTTTCAGATAGCGCGCATTAAATAATCGCTAAAGGAAAAATATTAAACACCTATTAATTATTGCTAATAAAAAATTGCCAGCCACATAAATAAATTACCTAAGGCTGCACATACCAAACATATTTTGCAACCAGATAAAAATAAAAAAAGAAGAATGAAAAAAGCACAGCTCACCTGCACATTAAATAACACGCGCATTTTTTTTTTGCACGATTTCATTCTGCACGTATACAGAGACAAGTAGAAAGTAATGAGTGCAGAGTATACTTTAGCATTTAGCTAAAGTGGTATAGAACGAAAGAGCATAAATAGTCGTTTTCGAGGTGCTCATTATGATAATAAATAAGTTTAATATAATATTACTTAGAGGCCAATAAAGGCGCGATAAGAAAGGTAATTGCACTGCGAGTCGATAAATAACGGCGTCCTATGTTATTAGCGACATAACTCAGATTAAATTAGAGTAACAATACGAGAATAACAATTACCGTCCATAATTTGATAAAATCAAATTGAATGATTTACAAGAAAATTTGCATATACAGTGCGTTCGCCCGATGTGCACATTGCGCACCAATAATAATTATGTCTATATTATCTAATCTGTTGTTGCTGTTGGAGACCACTCTGCTTTACGATACGTGCCTGCTAAATGCTAATTAATAGCGCAACGATTTCGGTAATTAATTCGAGCTTTGCATTTTAAACCCTCTATAACTGCAGCCAACCCTTATCTTATTAAAAAAAAAACTGATTTTATTTGTATAAAACATAAGCTGCAAGCAATCAATATCTAACAGGAAAAAACATTTTTAAAAATCAAACAAAGAACAAAAAAAAAGCGAAATGTTTATGGGAGACGATTTTGAATAAATGAAAGCTAAGCGTTTAATGAGTTTGTATGTCAAACAAATCCGTGCAATGGGTGGGTAAAGTACCTCCAGCAAGCGCTACGAGCATCAGAGAGCATAGCTGCAGCAGCTTCCATATAGAAAAGCGAACTCTGGGGCTGTACTCTCATTGTGGAGGGCTGTGTGTTCGTTATCGTGCGGACTGTCATGCCAAAACACGGGCCCAGAATGTTATCGTAGATCTCTTTCAAATCTTGCTGAATGCATAAGGGCGGCCGCGATGTTATCGGGGAGCAAGAGAGAGGCCTGGAGTAGAGAGTTGCAGGCGCGACAGCTGCCTCTCCGCTTCTTCTTCCGAGCGCACCCATCATCATCATCATCATCGCTCGCTCGCTTGCTCGCTAGTTCCACTCCGGACTTTTTTATTGTCACCCGAAAAAGTAGCAACAGCCAGCACAAGCAGCAGCGACCGCACATAAAATTCCCTTAATATTGCTACATTGTTTGTCGCATTTTGCGCCGGCGATCTCTTCGCGCGCGCGATATTTTCGAGAGTAGACTTCAGAGGAGGGCCGGAACGACCCCGTTTTACGACTCTAAATCTAATCGCGATCAAACGACTGTAAAGCGTCGACTTTACACACCGACTAATGTCTGATATCTGATATATACAAACACACACTTCTCTTCTTTTGCTCTAAAGAGTTTACCTCGGTGCGTGTTGTTGGTGTTTGTTGGTGTATTTGAAAAGCAAGTAAATTAATTACCGCGCGTTATGGCTGCGTTGATAATAAGCTTCAAGTAGTCTTCTTGGAAGTATTTTAGGAGTAGCGACTACTGGATCTACCTACATCTTATACGATATCTGGTCTTCTAGTATATCAGTATCTGCGTGTAATCTAATACGAGATCGTAGGATTGTTCTGTTGTCAGTCAGTTCGTTGCACGGGGGAATCAATTAGTCAAGCAATGAATTCACTCACTATTAAATACTGTTTATGTTCTTCGATAAAAACACACTTTAGTGTTTAGTGGATATAGGTGGGTACCTGATGAAGAAGCAATCGAAACCGCAAGATCAAATTACCCTTCTTGTATCGGCTGTAGGATATTCTTATGTTTTTCTACTTTTGCTTATAGTTTCAACTTTTAGGTGAATTAATTCGATTTCTTGGAATGTGTATTAATAATTCTTTAAAATGTCAATAAAATTATGTGGGAGCTTTTAAATTTTTAAAATTAATTTAAATCTAACAGTGGCGTAACTTTAGGGGATGATTTTTGCCCCGTTAGATAAATCTTTGCCTCCTCTGTAAAACAAAATTATAGGTTTTTTTTATTAAGCTACTGATATCCTCTTCAAATAAAGATTTATAAAAAAGTACAGAGAGTTCATGAAATATATTTTTTTTTAATTGTCAAAAAAAAAATTTGTTGTTTCAACTTTAAAAAAATAAATTTTATTTAAATTTATTATGAAACTGAAGGGGATGATCTTCTCTTGCTTGATTTTGAATTGCAAAATATTTAAACAATATGAAAATTACGTTTTTAACAAAATGGGATATTTTTTAGGATTAAAGAAAGCATAATAATTAAATAATTTAATTTTAGTTTATTCTCTCGAAATATTAAAGAATTAAACGAATAGTAATAAAGAATGAAGGAAATAAATTTATCTGAAGAATGGAAATTAAAAATTGTTTTAAAGGGAAATTAAAAAATAATTTTAAAAGCAGAATTGGACAAAAAAATGAAATTAAAATATTTATGAAAATTCAATAAAAAAGCAACGTTACGGATATCCTATGCAAACTCTATTTTTTTGGGAAATTTGAAAAATGAAATGGGAAGGTATTTTTAAAATACTTAAAAAAGTCATTTTTCTCTTTTCTCCTTCAAAACATCAATACCATTAAATTAAATAATCCATCCCACTTTAAAAAATGGGTCAAACAATTGTCGAACATTTTTATTTTGGTCGTAAACTAACATAATAAATTAGTATCGCATAAAATTTTGATTTTAGCATCAGTTAAGAGGGTAAGGGCAGTTTAACGTCTTGCCCAGGACAAACAATGTATAAAAGTATCTAACTCAATAAGAATTAATTAAAAAAACTAAGTAAATAATTGCTTAGTCTCTAGAAATATTAAACAATTAAACGAAAAGTATCAAGGAATGAAGGTAACAAATTTATCTAATGCATGAAAAAAAAATTGTTTTAGTGGTAAATTAAAATAATTTTGAAGGCCGAAAAGGACAAAAAAAATAAAATTACAATATTTTGAGAAAATAAAAGGACAAATCTACAAAAGTAAAAAACCATGACGTTTTTAAAATCCACTGTAACCGCTTTTTATTTGAAAATGTGAAAAAATAAATGTAAAAATTCTTTTAAAACTGCAAAAATATGTTTTCTTCTTGAAAACATAAAAACCATTAAATAAAATAAACGATCCCACTTTAAAAAAAGTGTCAAAATATTGGCGAACATTTTAATTGTGGCCGTAAAGCAACATAATAAATTAGCATCGCATAAAAGCTCACAAAACACACAATACGTCGTACGTATAGTATAGTGTGGAGAAATATGTGTAACGAACAATGGTGTAAAATAGCACACAACAAAGTGCATTTTAACACCAGAATGTACCATAGAAGTAAACCAATATGCAACAAAGGGCCAGTCAAAAGGCTGCAACGAATCCTGGAAAAAAGGTACACGCGAAGAATCTGCTTGCTCTCTATGTGTACCTACAGTTACAGAATATGTAAACGAGTAGATAGGCCCCATGTGCAACCTACATTTCACAGTGGGACCACAATGCCTTAATCCTTAGTTGTGACAGTAGCACAATGAGGATAATTACGTGTGTTTTCGATGAGAGATCCGCGCGCAAACAATGACCTGTTTACCTGTACAGGTTGCTCCCGAGGCGCCTCTTGCATTTTTCCTTTTTAGCCCCATGGTACCAACAGAGCAGAGCAGACAGCTACAGCTAGCCATACAGGACAAGTGAACAAATTCGAGTGCTAATTCCAACTGTAAAGAGGTACATGAGACGTATGATCCGCCTAAGTGTTCAATGCCTTTTAATATCTTAAGATGTTTTGTGCCGAAATTGTCCCAAAATATGATCTTTATGCTTTTAGGGTTTTCAGAAATTATGTGTTGTGTCATCTGTGTTGTGCCAACAAATCGTTTACTTTCCAGTTATGTATTTCTTCTTATTTTTTTCTTTATTATTATTATTATTAGAAATATTTAAAAATGCATTTTAATTAAATAAAATAAATGAAAATTACTAAAAGAAATTATTTAAAAACAAAAGAAGCATAAAGCACATTTAATTATTTTAATCTTTAAATATCTACCGAAAGCACTAAGCAACCCCTTCACTATAAGAGCAAAAACTTCTAAGCAGTCTCTTGAAAGCTTATAATTTTTTGTTTACGACCAGTACCAATTGTTTTTAAGCAGGTATTTTTGCTAAACACTTGAGTGTACGTTTCCTGTCCGAAGAGCGAGCGAAACAACGGCAGCATCTCCTCATTGCAAATAGATTTTTGTGAATGGCTTAAACCTTCGTTGTCGTCGAAGGATTTAGCTAATGATTTGCGAGACTGGTAGTCACTAGGAAAAGTGAAAGCTCAACTTAAGCCGGTTCGTAGACAACGTCTAAAAGACGCTTTTGCAATGCTATTGCAATGCTTTTGCTCTTTTGCCCTACGCTTATTTTGCACACAACACAGAACAGTTGATATTATTGTGTACCTGCTGAACTGATGGATACATCGAAACAGCCAGGGCCAGTCCTCCGAGAGGCGCCACTTTAATCACTCGAATTCCAACCATTCCTACACGTCATGTCACTGCCTTCCTAACGGTCCATAATTAATAACTTGACGTTTCACGTTCATTCATCATAATTATTTTAATGCATCTATTCTTGTGTGCGTAAAAGCTTGCGTCTATTACGAAAGTACACAAAAGTAATCAAATAATTTGAAGGATTAATCGGAAATTTTAATGTTTTCAATTTCTTTTCGCATTTAAAGTTTCTAAAAATAAGAACTTAAAATGTGCTAAAAATATGTTGGAAATTATTTGAATATAAGAAAAACTGTCAATATATTTGATTATTTGAAAATTTGCATTGGCCCGCCCGGAACGCCTTGTTTGGGCTTTTCATCTCTTTGCTTTGGCAAAATTTCCAATTGACCAAAACACGTACACTCCCTTGACAAACCATGACAAACCGCAAAAGCCCTGAAGGCTGAAGAAAAGACCGTTCCAGATGTTGAGCTTGCGAGCAGCGTCGAAAGTCCGATGATTATTTAATAAAGGCAAACGTATTAATCATCTGTCAAGTGGTCGGGAACCGTGGGACGGACTTCTGTCCATAATTGATCCATTGTGACAAAGGAGAGCGAGCCCAGCGGGTGCACCTCGGACCGCACACATCTTCTTCACAGTGCGCTCTTCGAAGAAGTGTTCGCGTTGCACCCCTCAGTGGGTGCGCCCACTGCTTACTGCTAACTGTTCATGTCGGACACCTCCACCAAATTACTTGCAATTTAATTGTCTTGCAACCCTTATAGAACTGATCTTCTGTATTTTATTAATAATTAATATAATTCATTGGTAGGTAAAAACTTCAAAATTTGCCTCATAGGGAAGGTACCTATATTTACCAATAGAAAAGGGATGCTTTCCAGGTGCAGAATAGATTTCGGGTGTGTGTGTGTGTGTGTGTGAGTGTGTGGGTGTGTGTGTGTGTGTAAGCGCGCAAAAGGCATCGATCAAAGAGATGACTGCGGGGAAAAAGGGTTAGGGTATTCGGGGGGACTTTTCGAATATAACTCACGGAGATAGCATCGATGGCAGCGAGGCGCTCACCTACAGAGGGAGGCGGCCAATATCGGGCGGCCAAGTTTAAAATCATATTTACCGAGCGGCAGTAGCGGCGGCGGCGGCGGCAGCGGCAGAGGCAACGGCAGCAAAACTGGGGAAGGGCGGCATCTAAATTTCACGGCCGTATAAAAAGCAGGGCTGACTTTATCTGCGCCATAAATTTGCCAGAAGCGTCACTGATTTATATGTTCACATAAACGCGACGCAGCGTCGCGCTTATTTCGACCACCAGAGAGAGGTCCTCTCTAATAAAACAACAAACTTATTTATTTAGCCGCCCCCCCGAAATTCAACACACACCGACTCCACTCTCTCTTTACTCTCTCGCGCTCCTCCATTTCCCAAAGCTCAACCCTGCACTCGGATTCTAATTAACTCGCAAATTCCACCGTTAAACCCTTTTTAAGTTTGTAAATCCTTTTTTTTTTTCTGTTTATTCTTTTGTACTGAGTTAAGTTTTTTTTTTTGTGGAATTTGCAAAAAAAAATATGTGCACAAAAAATACATTTTTTTTAATTTTTAAATCAAAATTCCATTTTTAAAATTAAAAAAAATGCAATATGACAAAAGAAAATTAAATATTTAGTAAAGAGAATCAAAAGTTTAAAGCAACAATAAATAATTTATGTTTGGAAGAAAAAGAAGAGAGAAAAGGGGGCACACCCTTCAAAGTAGTTCTTCGAAATCCGCAGCAGGAGTCCAGCTCCTCCAGGTCACGATCAGCGAATGCAAACGACTAATTAAGCAGCGTCCTCTTCGTTGCATGGCTTTTGCTGCTGCTATTGCTACTACTGCTGCTGCTGCTGCTGCCGTTAAAACCAAACTAATAATGGACGTTGTTATCATAAAGGTTTATATGGTTCGTAATTTTTAACTGCACGGGATTACTTCTACTATACTCTCCACGGTCATATACGATACTTTCTGCTTTCGCCCCGTGTCCCGGCCGGGGCCGTCCGCTGCCGTTCCGCCGTTCCTCGACTTGTTTTACGAGTCATATTTTATGGGCACAGTTAAATACCTCTTTACACTATCAACGCGCCACTACCTACGCCATCATCACGAAATTGTTTTTATCTCCTGTTTATATATTTTTACACGTCCAACGCTAAACTTCTTTGAGGCTCTTTTGTGGATAAAATACATTACAAAATTCACTTCACGCAATTAATGCTTCAACTTAAACCGCATCAACTTAAAACTTTAATATTTGCGCATTCTTCATTTGTTAAATTTTATTGCGAATTTTGCATTTGATTTATTGAAGAATAAAATTTTATTGTTTTAGTTTAGGTTTTATAATTCTGAAAGTCCTAATATAACTCTTTATTTTTACATTTTTTAAAGTAAAAAAAAAAAATTAAACTCATAAAGAACAAAAAAATAATGATTAATTAAAGGCGTAGGAGGTCTAATTAGGGGATGTAAAGATGTAAGAAACAGGATGCGTATACATTGGAGTGCATCCTTTGGGTGCATGCGTTTCAACCCTCGTAGCCGATAGTTGTTCGGGGCAATTAAACATGACGGGGTGATGTAAAAACATGCTGCTTCTGCTGTATATGTTGCCGTTGTTGGCGTCGCCAAAGCGTCCGGGGAATCAAAATGTGCGTTTTGTCTCTACGGCCTCTGCAGACTACCAGTGGTTTGCGTAATTGTCACTCTAAATGTACTGCAGACAGATGCATTCAATGCAATACGTCTAATTTATTGCTTCCTAGTTTTGTATTTGTTGTTCTATTCCTACGTATACTGCTGCCAGTACATTCTATCTTCATATATTACACAACTCACTGTTCTCTATCTGTATTTTCTGTATGCTATAGTAATTTAGGTGTAATGAACGCAATAGCCGTTCTGTGTGGTTTATTTAGTTATTAGAGATTATTAGAGATAGATTGCTAACGGTAACGGTGGATTCTGGAGCGATATTTCATTGGGCGCACGATAAAAATCGTCGTCGTCGCTGCGAGTCCTTGCAGTCGCAGTCATCGTCGTCATCATCATCGTTAAAATGATTTTCCGTACTCAATAATTCTGGGTTCGCTCTTTTGACAACTGCGACAGCTAATTTGAGATGCTCAAGGAAAGATCGTTAATAATCAAAAAAAAAAAAAAAAGAAGAAGCCGAACCCTCGTCTCCTTTTCTCTCAATATATAGTTAGTGCACAGTAATACGCAGAGTGTATGTCGTTCTATCGATTCTCTTCTCAAAAATGTTCGCTTCGCTGCCGCGTCAATTAATCGTCGTCATGGAGACAATATACGTTGCTTTTTATCTGATGCAAATTTCCAATTAATTATTTTAATCCCCAGACAAGCTACTGTAAATGCTTTTCATTCCTTACTTCCTTTCGTTTTTTTCAAGTTGCTTCTTTGCTTCTTCATCGACTTCTTCCTTATCATATTCATATAATTAATTAGATTATCAATTCATGACTTTAAAGTTTCTGTAACCAATTATAACCAATTAAAATGATTCTAAGAATGCTTATATTTTAATTTTCATGATTGATTGTTTCGTTTTTTTATCTTTGGTAATTTTTTTTTTTTTTCGTTATGTAGCAGAAACTATTAGTCGGAATTAAGAATGATTTATTTGTTTTTAAAGATTTGTCTGTCAGGTGATTTTTATTTTGTAATTTAAATTAATTAATTAGTAAACAGGTAGCTTAAGAAAACTGCCAATTTGAATTTTAATAATAAAAAATTATTATTAATTTTTAATTAAAAAGTTGAATGAATTTGCATTCAAAAATTGGTTTTTGCCGAATACGATTATTTTAAATCCCAAAATTAATTAAGAAACAGCTTTGCAAATTATTTTTAATTAAAATTTTTATTAAAAAAAAGCATTGTTAAAATCATAATTTATTAATTCGAATTAAGGAGCAACTGAAGAAATAATCTTTGCTTAAATTGAAATAAATCAAAGTAAAATTCTAATTTGTAAGATTAATTAACCAGCAGTTTAAAAAAAATAACGATTTAAATATTAATTGGAAACCAAAAGTTTAAAAAAAATGTCAAAAATTTTAATTTGCAATGTAAGAAGCTAAATTTAAATAAAATTTAAAATTAATGGAAAAGGAGCTTTAAGTAAATAAAAGATTTAAAAAAATTGTAAAATTAATTAAAAAGTTGTTGAAGATTAGAGTTTATTTTGCTTCAATTAGAAAAAGAAAAAAAGATAT
This sequence comes from Holobus sp. GC000080, assembly GCA_030556065.1. Classification (NCBI taxonomy): domain Eukaryota; kingdom Metazoa; phylum Arthropoda; class Insecta; order Coleoptera; family Staphylinidae; genus Holobus; species Holobus sp. GC000080. The sequence continues at coordinate 83,137 of JASKGO010002487.1, forward strand.
AGCAAAATTAAAAATTTCACTAAAAGAAACTCACTTTTTCCGCACGGTTTTATTTAATTGAAAAAGTTAATTATGAAGTAGCTGACGAAATCATTTTTTGGCTTAATTGTAATAAATCAATTGTACTTTGTAATATTAATTAAGCAAAACATAAAAAAAAAACATTTTAAATATTAATTAAAAACAAAATGTTTAAAAAAATATCGAAAATTATAATTTGCAATCAAAAATCAAACGATTTATTTAAAACTTTCGAAATTAATTAAGAAGGAGCTTTAATTAAATAAAAGAGCAAAAAATTTGTAAAATTAACGACAAATTAGCTTAAAAAATATTGTTCATTTAATTTTAATTGAAGAAAAAGTGAAAAAGAAATAGCAAATTAATAATTTACCTTTAAAAAAACATTTTAGAATATATCTGCCAAATGATTAACATCATTCTTAAAATTAATAATCAAATAACTAAAGAAAATATTTCTTAAAACTTTTATAGAAAAAAAAAAAGAAATTAATAAACTAGTAAAATAGTGTTTTCCAGCAGATTTGCAGAAAATACGATATAGCAGTATAGTGGTGTTATTATCAAGGAAATTACAAAGGAAAATAGGGATAATTAACATGAATGCGCAGCATGCATGTTTAGCAATAATAGAGTACAGAGTTTTGATGCGGTTCGAGATGGTGTAAGTCGAAGGGGGTTAACGATTCGTTCCGTTCTATTATGCTGACTAGATTTTAGTGCCGGGGCGGAATACCGTGTCTAACATTAATGGTTTGTTTTGGCATCCGCGCACTGCCAACGTGACGAATTTAATTGCGATGTACGAACATGCAGAGAGCGACCAGGAGAATCCACGGGTGAAACTTTTCGACTGATACGGCATTATAATACGTGTATAATTGAATGGACGTACGCGGTGGGAACAAGGCAATAAAATTGATCTATAACACGATAGCACCGGACGCGCCAAATTTTATTGCCGCATCAATTTCCATAACATTTCCATTGTATCGGTGTCTGATGCCCGAGCTTCAATCTCACCCGTTTACCATGCGAAGAACCGATTTCTATCGAAAGCCAATCAAAGAAAATCACAATTGATAAGCTTTCTACTAAACTACAAATCCCTTTATTTATGTTTAACCCTTTATTATTGAACTTTATCTTAATAATTCAGTACTTAATTTTATTGATATTCAACTATTTATTTTATTGTAAAAATTACTATTAAATTAAAAACACTTAAAAAAGGGCATTCAAAAGAAGTAATGAAAGTAAAATTTAGCCTAATAGCGGTTTGAACTTTGAAGGTCCTTAAAGGATCGGAGGATCGGGGGATCCGGGGATCGGTTTAAGGTTCGCCATAAAAGGAAAATCGTAAGGCTTACAACTTACAATAAATAACTTGGGAGGACCCGGATGGAAATTGGTAGTTCCGAAGGGATCGAATCCCTGCAGAATCGCATAGCTTGTTCTAATCGGACAGAATAATAAAATTATCAACGCATTTCGCAATCCGAATACGAATTGCGCTCATCTCCCGCAAAATATCCTCTCTCTTCTTCTCTTCGCCGGTCTTTGCCGGTCTTCGCCGGGAGAAGAAGTTCGGATTACAATTGCGCTCCAGAGACATACGCCTTATCCATTCTCATTCGCCTTTGTCACCCCTGAAGGTATCGAAAAATCGCTTTAGTTTTTATTTATCACCATTACGCGCTCAGAAAACAACCCCTTTAGCATTAACATCAAAAGAAAATCTAAAAATATTCAAAATTAACTACTTAAAACTTAAAAATCAAATTTTGCAGGAAAAAAATTCAAAAGTGGCCAAATGTTTTTTATGTTTCTGTTTGGTATGACAAAATATAATTTGTAGCAACATAACCGCAGCTTTATTAATTCAACAACGCTTTACGGTTTTGGGGTGGCGGTCCATACAGACCAATAACAAATCGCAAACGATCCACTGGAATATCAGTGCGGTTGATTGTAATTAATTAGGTTTTACGTTATTATCATAAACGTATTTCGACAGTCGGAATGTAGGCAGCGAGAGATAGGCGTTTATTAAATTCGGACGCGCACGTTAATGCCAGTTTTTATCAGCGCGGATGGTCCCATTGATATTTTTAATTTTTCGCATGGACTGGCCTCCGCGCGCAAAATGGACCGAATTAAAACTGCCGTATCTGGTGGCCCTCTGTTCGTTCGCCCTGTGCCCACATATTCGTAAATACAGCTCAACCCTTTCATTTCATTATTTCTGTACGATATGCTGAATGCTGTTATCGTCGGCCGGAATCAATTGCCACTTTTGATGTGCTGGCATTCGTAAATTGACAAACTTAATAGAATTATAATAATATCACCGTAATCAATATAATTACTGTGTGTGCATAGTAGTATAAAGATGATGATTAATGTATTAAATGAGTGAAGAATTGAAAGTTTCGAAATGAGAGAGGAGAGGGTGTCGAAAGTGTCGCATGGTTTTTGAGGGTGTCCTCCGAGCCCTCTATTTTTCCGAGGGGGTTAATCTCAGCTTCTGGTCGCTTAGATAAGGCAATCGCATCGACTCCCCTCAATGAATCACACAAGCGACAGGCATTATTTAGGGCTGACACCATCTATTAAATCCTTATCATTTCGGATTATAATATTAAATACTTTCAGTAACGACTTCAACTGTATACTATGCAATGTTTGCACTTTCATTTCCATTGTTTTATCATCAGCTCTTTATATTCTTTTTCATTATTTTTTTTTCATTTATTCAACTTAAATTTTATGAAAATTTTACTTGTTTAATGTCTCTTTAAATGAACTAATAAAAAATATAAGTATTTTTTACTTAATGCACATTTCATAATTAAAAAATAATATTAAAAGTGGAAATTTTTTTTGTAATATAGTGCAGAAATCATTTAACATTTGTGGTAAATTAAGTGTTACTGATGTCAATGGTCAATGATAATGTGTGCGTGTGTGTGCATGGACCAGCCAGATTTTGATGCATCCTCGGGGACCGCACCATGGGGGGCAACCGGCTATTAGCCACCCCCAGTGGGACACTTCCTCCCTGTGCTCAGGGAGCAAAGCGCGTTATCTTTAAATTGGTTTTGTATTAACATATTTACATAAGCGCTTATCATAAATCAAAATTCACTAAGGTCACAGATTGTTATCGCGTTAAAGTTAAGAAGTAGCAGGAACTCCAAAAACTTGATTTATCCTTTTGTATTTTGAAGATAATGAGCTTTTGTTATACTTTTGCAAAAGATAAGAAATTTATTTATTTATAAAATGGTGTTCTTAATTATACCTTCTTTTCTAAATTAATACAAAGAAGTGTTTTCTTAAATTTTATTGAAAATTTAAATTGAAAAAAGTGTTTTCTTAAATTTTATAGAAAATTTAAATTGAAAAAAAAAACAGATTGTAATTAAAATCTTTAAGAACACAACTGATAATAGTATAATTCAAGTAATGATCGTCGCGTTAAATACCCCTGGTAAATTTCAGCATTGATAATCAGCAATTTACACACGATGCAGAACAATAAAGTTTGAAGCACAAGTTTCGAGAAAAGCTTGTTAGCGTGACGCGTCGGTGCGAGCTACCGGTTTATTAAGATGCATTAATAATGGGTTAATCGAGATACACAACGTTCGCTGACAACAGATATGCATGCGTATAAACCGAGACACTCCCTTTCCAAGAACTTGCTTCACTTTTTCCTCCACTTTTAGTACACTTTACCATTGTATAGCAAGCGCCAATGACCAACAGCATATAAAACAACTAACCAAACACTAAAAAGTGAAAAAAAAATCTCAAAGCAAATCCATTGAAAATAATATCCATCTATCAGTATAAAAATAAAAAATAAAATGCAAAATGTGATTTGAAAGAAGAGAAGAAAGAGCACGCTTTCCGCGCGAAAGCATCCACCCCTGTCAGAGCTGTTTGTTTTGACCACTCGATGACAATGGCAGAGCGGCCGATAACGGCGGACAAAAGAAGAGAGAATTCGCGCGCGAACCCCGCGCCGTTTCTTTCGTCGTCCGCCTCCCACACGTCAAAAACGTTTCTGTTGTGCAAATGTAACTCTCTATAGCTTTTACTGTGTAGCGCGTCGCCATATCGCCAAGTGAAGCAAAGCAAAGCAGAGAGGAGGACATTTCATATTTCGATATTCGAACGCATGGAAAATGGGAAATATAAGAACTGCACAGTTGCAGATCAGCGAGACTGCTTTGTCTGCTGCCCCCAAGATCAATACACGATGCCGTGACGTCATATCTCTCGGCCATCTTGTCATATCGTCTCCGCGAGATGAGATCTGCTTGCCGTACGGCAACGGAAGCATCGCCGGCTGCAAAAGTACTTTTGCTCGATGCTTTTTGTTTGCTTGACAGCAGAAGAGACGAATAAAAAAAATATGCAGGGGTCAACGCGTTTAAATCAGAAATCAGAATAACTTGTGCGATGATAAGAGAGGTTTGTGCGCGTGCCGCCCCCCCACATGTAATGCGATTCCCTGCATTCTTCAGCGGGGAACAATAATAAAGCTGAAAAGCTCTATTTTCTAAAAAGAATTTGTTGTTACTTTTTAATGCAAACTTTAATCATTTTTTTAAATTATTTTTTTCTTATGAAATTAAATAATTAATCAATTTAAGAAAAACTGGTGCATCGCAAAAAAAAACTTTTCAAAAAAAAAAGAAAAAAATACAATTTAACAGTTTATTTAAAACTATATCGTATACTTGAAAAAATTTTAAAAATATGCAGAAGAGGGAACCCTCTTATTATGTTCTCTTCGTGTGGAAGACTAGATGGTCTTCTGGGAGGTCGACACACATGCAGAATGTATAGGTGTGGGGCAATTGAATATCGTTTCCGAAGAGTAAAGAGTAATTGAAATTGCAACAAGAGTTTATAATAGATGTAATGCATGTAGGGGAACGTACGTGTGCAACCACTTGATATACCTATGCACTCGCTATATGCATCGAAAGGAAAGACAATGCAGAAGTGCTTTCGGGGTATTGTTTTTACAAGTAGTCTTCGAGTGGTGCATTAAAGGCCACCGAAGCAGCTGCGACTGCGACTGATACGGCACGCGAACGAACGACACTTGCCAGGATTATCGCTCTTAACAAGGGAAACATTTCCTATTCGGCTTCCGGAATGCTTTAATCTTTTTCTAACACATTACACATGCAAAAATGATAGCTTTTTCTTAGTTTTCCTAACCGGCTTCATAGGAAATTTAGTTGGGATTTTCGGAATTTTTAATTTTGTTGATATGAAAGTTTTTGATACCTTTTTTTCATTTTTATGCTTCTGAAATCTTTAAAATACGATTTAAATTATGTCAATTAAGTATTTATTTAGATCTTTCAGCATTAAAATTAAAACGATTTGAAAAATATTTTTTAATTAATAAAATTTCTTCATAATAGTAAAAGAGAAATTAATCCATGCAAAAGTTAGAGGTTTTTCTTTTTTTACTTAGAATTATTTTGCTGGAAAATTTATTTGAAATTTTCCGGATTTAAAATTTTGATAATATTTTTCTTTTTGTTAAAATAAAATCTTTAATATACGTTTTAAATGATTGCAGTAAAGTAAAATTAAGTTTTTTTTGCTTTAAAAGAAACTGTTAAAAATATTATTGTTAATTAATAAAATTCATGAAATAGTAAAAAGGTACAAAAAAAAAAACAAAATTTTATTGATCTGAAAATTTTGATAACATTTTTCTTTTTGAAAATAAAATCTTCATAACAATAATAAAGTAGACTAATTTGGCTGGAAAATTAATTTTGAAGTTTTACTATAATTTTACATTTTATTGATTTGCAATTTTTTAGATAATAATTTTCCTTTGTTGCTTTAAAAATTGGTTTTTAGAATAATTTATTTGAGTAAACTTAAGTTTTCTCTTCATCAAAATAAAAACTATTAATAAAATCCTCAAAATAGTAAAAAAAATAATTAAAAAATGCAAAAATGATTTTTCTTTTTATACTTTTTATTTATTTGAAAGTTTTCTTTTTGTTGTTCCTTCAATTTTAACAAAGAAAAATGATTCTTTTTTTTTCAGTTTCTAGAAAGCCTGATGAATCTAATTATCTTATACTCAAAAAAAAAATGTTTTTTTTCATTAACAATAATTAAATATATTTTTTTTAATAAAATTCTCCAAAATAGAAAAATTTGTAATTAAAATATGCAAAAATTATTTTCATTTTATACTTTTTATTTATTTTCATCTTCCATGAAAATTTTTTTCTGAAAGTTTTCAAAACTTTTCATTTTGTTGTCCCTACACTTTTAACAAAGAAAAATGTTACTTTTTCCAGTTTTTCTAACGTCTGTAAAATCTAACTATCTCGTCAAAAATTAACTTTTCTTCATTTACTATAATTAATTTTTTTTTTTATAAAATTCTCCAAAATTGTAAAAAATAACCCAAATGCAAGCAATCTTTCTATGGAAAGTTGAATAATATGAAAACAAGGTTTATTTAGAGTTTTGCATTATTGAATTTATTGAAGCATATGCATGGAAGCGCAGTAAATAATAAAGTTAGTGTAGCATATAGAGTCAGGGTGCATTATATTCGAGGGGTGAGCGCAAGCAGATAGTCTCACTTTCACACCAGTAACCACAATACTCTTTAATACACCGAAATCGCCGAGACTCCCTCGCCTGGCAAAGAGCTACAGCAACAGTAAGTATAACACAGCAACCCCGATCCGATCCAAGCCGGCTCGTTGAACACGAATTTACTCACAAACACATTCGCCAGCCATTCTCCCACACCCGCCACCACTTCCCTTGTCATATACAATCATTTCAATGTATGTAAATAAAGCACGGATAGGGCACAGAGGGAGAAATCGACACCTCCCGACGACGAAAAAAAAAAAAAACGAAGAAAAAAAAAATTAAAAAGCTCGAACGACGTGCGAACGATCCCCTTTTCAGAACTTTCTAATTTACTGCGCCATCAGAAGTTCCTTCTGAAAATACCTTCTATTATGTGTTTGCTTTGGGCGCACCATTATGGTCTTAAAAAATGTCTTAAAAATATCCTAACAAAGGAATGACCATCATTGTGGGCGAATAGGACCGAAATAAGTCATAATATTGGTATTTTTTTTTTATAAACGTGGGAGCTTTTCAGATTTGCTTTCCTTTTGTGCTTTCGAAACAATTTTTGCAACAAATATTATAAGCTGCCGGTTTCTAATCCTTTCGAGGGTGTTGATCTTTTTGTTCGTACTCCTAGCGTCATCGATTATTATTGCACTCCACCTTTAATCCATATTGATGTTGCGTCGGGACGCTGAGCAGTGCCGCCACGCGTCCAACACAAGTCGGTCACTTAATCTGCTATTTATGTGATTTAAAGGGGAGGCCACGCGTTCCGCATTATACCCCCACACTGACTGACTTTGCTAAATGGCTAATGTACATGTGCATTTATTGTTGGTGCCGTTGTCGATACAGCGTTTCCCATTGTCGCTGCTTTACAGCCAAAAAGTCATTGCTTTGTGCTCGATCTACTGATGCTTAGTAGGTATTTCCGAAATTCATTTTCCGCTGCTAATTTTTCTACTTGGTAAACGCTAAACCGAAAAGCAGTAATTTTAATTTGATACGTTATGGTTTATTTGTGAATTTTTTTTTGTTTTGTTCTGAAACAATTGAAAATGTAAATAGCTTAGAAAACTTTTCTCCAAAAAGTTACCATGGAAATCTTCAATGAGAAGAAAAGCGCTAAGAAAGTAGGCAATGTAGTACAGTGATAAATTGCAAAACAGCAATTCCATCGTAAAAATTAACTCAATCAGGAAATGAATATAGACGGGCAGAGCACCTAAATGTAAATTGCCATTTGAGGAAACAATGGAAAGCAATCTATATAAATTGCGATTAGAAAAACGAAAGCGAGAACCGCACACAAACGCACACTTAAAAGGGATTTGCAGAAGCAGAAGTAGAAGCAGAAGCAGAAGCATATCAGAAGAGCAAGCAAGCAAGCAAACAAGCTGGAGAAAGAGGGAGAATGGTATCGAATTTGGGCCTTTAGCGATGGGTCACACATAAAGTACCGACAAACGCGCGCGAGGGGCGGCAAAGACGTGCATCGACTCGGAGGCGTCTACAGGAAATGACGCCGCAGTTTCATCTCCGGCCTATTTCCGCAGCCTGCGAAACGCTGCTAATGTTCGCTTAACGAACAGCATCGGCATCAGCGGCAGCGGCAGAAAGCAGTCGGGACTAAAACTGGCGCATTTAAATAAAACTCGCGCTCTTCTTGTCGTCGTCTGCGTCTCCTCCGCACTCTCCAACGCTTTTCGCCAAAACGTATACATTAATACTTATTACTGGCGCGCTCGGCGTTCCTCACTTCCGCCGCCGCCCGTGCGCTTTCCACTTGCGAAAATTCATACGGACGACCGCAAATCTCATTCGTCCTGGGCAGCAGCAGTAAAATAAGCGCAGGAATAAATTGAAGGATTACGTTACGTACCCACGGGTATTAAATAATAAAAACTAATAAACGGGCTCAATATGTTTCTGCGGTGCAAATTGGTCATTGTTTGGGGGGTGTGTGCGGCAGCGGCGCCGTATACTTTACTATACAGTTAGGGGTGCCTTTTGCTCTGCTGCCGAACGGACGGACTGCTGATGGCAAACCGAGGGTGGCGACGCGAAGTTCACACACTTACTGTAACTCGCTCGCTCTTTTCCGACGACGGATTAAATGCGCTCTCGCCCGGATAAAACGACGCATCAATCACCGAACGGGATTTCTGACGGACGGCGTATGTCGGCCGCTAATCACGTGACTCTTTTTGTATTTACAATTAGCTTAACAAATGAACAGTCACCCTCAACTTCTGAACTGAACTATATGTAGAGAAACTTTTGACATTGATGCCTCACTTGAAACTGTCCCTAAAGCCTTAAATCGTATTGTTGAAGCTGAAGTTATTTGGGTCCTTTGTGTGCCCACTCAATGACAACGAAAACTAAATTTACTATTTGGTCCAAATAATTTTTTCTTATTACAATTTTTGAAACTTTTTAGCAAAAACATTTTTCTTTGTATATAGATAAAAATGAATTTTAATAAAATAATTATTATCCAAAAACTAAATTTACTATTTGGTCTATGTAATTTTTGTGGTTTTATTAAAAAAATTGAACTTTTTGCAAAAACAAGGTCTTTTAATTATAAAGATGAGAAATCGGAAATGAATTTTAATAAAATAGTAATTAATCAAAAAATAAATTAAATGAAAACGGAATATTTGTCGAAAATGTCTGCTTAAATAACGCATTTATAATATAAGTAGATCATTATTTAAATTTTAAAGGGACTCTTATGTTAAGACGTTTTTTACTTTCGTTTCGAAAATGTACCACTCTGCGGATGGTCTCCCAGGTACGAGACTTCTTTGGTGCTATAAAACTTGATTTATGCTAAAAGCATAAGAGACATTGCTTCCAGAATTGAACAATGCCACCCCTTGGGAGGGTTGCGCAACCCTGTCACTTGTTACATTCACTCGCTTTTTATTTATATCTATATTAATTCTTTCAAGTTTCCAATTTCTTTTCTTTCTTCTCCTTGTTGGATATTTCGATTATTTAGTTTTTATTTTTAAATATGAAATTATAAAATTTCTTTGCCATTTTCTAACAAATTACACATGCAAAAACCTTAACTTAACTCACCTTTTAGGAAATTAATAGGGAGTTTCACAATACAAAGTTTTTCTTTTTTTTTTTTTGACTAGTAAAATCTTTAAAATACGATTTAAATTATGTTACTTAATTAAAATACTTTTTTTCAGCAATAAAAATTTTAATTCAAAATAAAAACGATTTAAAAGTATTTTTTATTCATTTTTTTTTTAAGTTTCTAATTTCTTTTCTTCCTTCTTCTGGAATCTAGATGGTTATTTTTTTTTATATTTTAAAATGTTTAAATATGAAATTATAAAATTAACTTATTACAAAAAAAAAAAATTGATTTATATAATTCATTGTGTACTTTAAATAAATTTTTAAAAAGTTGGTTAATTTACGTTCAGAAAAACGCAAAATTTCCAATAATATGAAAACTCAATTGACCATTTAAAACATTATAAGCTTAAGATGTAATCAACCCCAAAACCCATCAAGACAAACCCAAAATATCAAAAAATTGACAGTAACAATAATGTCTACAAGAAGGAAAGCAAAAAAAAAAAACAACAAACACAAAAAGAATAATAAGAAAAAAAGGCTCGCGTGGGCCGTTTATATACCTGTCTTTTATTTCCAATAAAATAAATGCATTTTTTATTGTGACCGATGAAGAATTAAAAAACGTTACACCTATTTTCCTATACCTATATAAGCAAGCAAGAGGAGTTAGTAAATGACACGTCATTTATGTCCCCTTTCATCCTTTCATTCGCTTGTCTGTGCACCGTTAATATGCGTCTGGATTTATAATAATGCATAATGAAAAAGGACAGAATACGCACCGTATTCACATATAAAAATGCTGCAGAAGAGGAAAAAACTTCAAGCTGCGAAGAGACGCGACACATCTAGCAGAAGCAAAGAAAGGCTCGTTCGGTTTTAATAGAGTGCCTATAAAAGTGTATAGGTAGACCGTGCGCGTCCCTTTTATTAATGTCCTTTCTTAAACACACAAACCATCATTCATTCAACTTTATGGCTCCCCGTATAAGTCGCCCCGCGCAATAATCAACTTAATATTAATTCTAGGGCTACTGTTACTGTAATGTTATCTAGTATATATGGTATAGAGGAGCTAATGCGCGGATTTTATTCAGACGCCATATCATCATCGGTGGATGGAAAACTGTGGTCGCGCGGTGAAAGTTTTTATTATGTAAATTTCCTCCGGTGCACGTACTCGTGTTAAAGCGCGATTTTATCTAAATGACGTATTAGATTTTTTTAGAAGTTTTATATGAAACCGCAGCCACGAGCCACACTCACATACACACACACACACATATACATAGAGAGAGAGAGAGATAAAAGATTTTAATTTATTTTCGTTTCTGAGGAAATTGTAGGGTTCCGAGCGTGCCCGGCGGAGCCACTTTTTTTTACACTCGGCGTCTTTTCTGCTTGAAAACTTTTTTTCATTAGCATTTTTTTTTACGTTGCATCGCATACTTGTTAATAAACCTTTAGAATTTTTTTATTTCATTCACAACTTAGCAAATTGTAAGTTAAATAAATTTTGCAACTTTCGAGATCTTTATTTTTCCGTACTTTTTTCTCTTTCCTTGTTTATTTTTTACAATTTTTATATAACACTCTGAATAATATTTCCTGATGGTTGATTTGTATTAGCATTGGTGGCTTTATGCCTCTTTGTTTTAATACTTGTTATACCTTTTAACTTGTGGCTTAACTGAATGTAGTACAATAAAATATAAAATGCCGCTTAGTATTTATCATATCGTTGGAAAAAATCGTTGAGCGTGCGCTGGTTCGCTCTATTGCTTCGCTAAGGTGTAATTATTGATATCGGAGGTGTTAAAATGGCTATGAATTATTGTTATTGTTAAAATTTGCACTCACTTTTCGAAAGTTTATAATTGCCGGCAACACATTTTATCGGTTTCGTATTGTTTCATCACTATATGAAATTAAGCCCCGAGCTTTTTCTCAATATTAAACGTTTTGTTGTTTTTTTTTTTTTTCGTTTTTCGTTTTTTGCTTTTTGCTTTATGCTTTTAAATAATATATTTATCTGACAATTATATTTATTGATAATTTTTTATTGCTCTGAGAAAAAAATCCCACAGTTTTTTTTTTCAGATGGTACATGAGGCATTTATTTATTTATACAAATTTCTAAGAGAAAAAACAAAGTCCCAAATAATTTAATACATTAAAAAAATTATTTAATTGATTTAATGCTTAAAAAATGAATATTTTTTCTATATTTGCTTCAATAAAAGCTATTATGAAAAAACGAAAAATATAACATTACTAAAATTAAATGTAACGCAAAAACAAATTGTAGAACAATTATTTTAAATTATGAATTAATCAATTGAGATTTCCTCAATTTAATTTGTTTTGACAATTTATTTTTTCGTTATTTTTTACAATTTTTTTGTAAATTTTCTATTAAAATGATTGCATTCTATTTACTGTAACAATAATATAAATTATCAAAATACTTAAAAATAAATAATTAATTAAATTTTAATTTAAGATTTATTAAATCCGTCATTCTTGCTAAAATAAAAATTTGAAAAAAAAAACTCTGTAATTAACTAACAAGTAATAATAAAAGAAAAAGAAAAAAGGAAAGCAAATATTTTTTTGCATAAATTAATAGAAAAATATTAAGAAAAAATAAAATAAAAATGAATAGAATGATCCATCAACTTCACCACAAATAAAAACACTTTTACCGCAAAATACTTTTCCGTAAAGTAAACATAAACATAAAAAACACTAAAAAAAAATGAAGAAATATATCAATCTATAGCTATACCAGCTATATTATATAATTTTTGCAGACATGCAGTGTGCAACAAAGGTCACTCATTCCAAAAGAATAAAAATCATCTATAAATGGAAAAAAAGCTTAATTCATCATAACACCCAAAACTGGAATTAATAAGATTTTTTATGCGCAATCCACCCTTGATGCACGCTCAACGAGGGTGTTTGTCGTCGAAACACGCGTCGATTGAAACTCCACCAAAGGCTTTCTTACTCCCACTTACTGCTCTATGTATAAACCAACTACAAACGCACAACTATGTATGGGAAAATAGTATGTGTAAATGTATAGTATTTATTACATATACTACACATACAATGAGCAGGGTGGCATTTGTGTACGTATATATATTTAGGTGGTGGTAGTGGTAGTGGTAGTATATCTATATCGTTAAGATAACGTTAATCCGATAACCAATTGCCAGGATAAACAAGACGGGGAGAGGATATGACGGGGGCCGTGACAATCTCTGCTGAGAACTGATAAGGGTTGCTTCCAAGAAGACTGTTCGTTCGCTTCGTCAACCACTAGCACTCTACTCTATATGCCACGTTACTACACTCTCTACCAGTGCCATCATATATTCATCCCCTGTGTTTAGGAAAGTGGCACTGGCACAATACACCCCTAAACATAAACATTCATACGTTTAAGGACTTATTGTTAATATTGTCCTATTTACGCGCTTTGGCCTTTTCACTTTAATTCCCCGATGGGATTAGAATATTTTAGATGTAACGATATATTTGTTTTTTTAATTGTAAAGTGAAAACTGTTTATTAAAAATTATCTTAAAACTTAAGAAAAAAGTTATAATTATTTAATGAATCTTTTTAAGTTAATTTCAAAAATTATTATTGAATATTAATGAGAAAAATTAATAATTTTTTTTTATAATATCTTCTAACATTTACAATTTACATGAAAAGAAAACTTTTTAAATAAAAAAAAAATAATTTTATAATTAAAAAAACAGTTTTAAGTAAATTTGCAATTAAAAAATAATAACTTTTTAAGTTAGATTAATTAATAAAGAAATTTACGACAATTTTTTACAAAATGTGTCTGTAATCTTTGTTTTTCTAGCAATTAATAAGCAAAAATTATTTAAGTGTTAGCATTAATTACATCAAAAGTAAATCTTCTAACATTTAGACGCAAAGTAAAGATAACATGTCTTCGATAAATAAATATATAAAATCGGAGAAAATATGAACTTTAAAAAATCAATTGTAAGAAACATATTCAACAATAAATAAATTACAGAAACTAGAAAAGTGTATTTTTTTTTTTTAATAAATTGCCCATAGAAATATTTTTTCCCAAAATTATTATTAATTAATAATACTTTCCCGAACATTTTTTTTTCAAAATGATAAATCATAAATCTTAGATTTTTTACCAATCAATAATCAAACTTTAAAAAATCTCAATAGAATATAAAATCGTCAAATATTTAGACGAAAGAATAATAAATTTTTAATCAATAAATATAAAACTTAAAAAATAAAAAAACTTTTTCCCAATTATAATTAATTAATGAAGCACATCAGGACATATATTTTTGAAAATATTAACTACTTTTTGATCGATTTCCAATCAATATACTAAAATTAACGACTTTTTAATAACATATTTTGCATATAGTATATAAACTGCATGCGCAAAGAAGTTTCCGTACACAGTATGTACCAATTGAAAGCAATAAAATACATAACCAATTTGCATAAATCGCATTAGGTATGATAATGTAGGGAAATCAAAGTCACTTCGCATTATTATTGCCTATACCCTCGACTAAATATGCGATAATCCACAAATGAAACTGCAATTAATCAAGTGGAGTAACTATCGTATTACCGTGTGCACTATACACAGATTGCATAATTTAATCATTATTCATACCACTAAATTAGCGTCTAGTTAGGACTACACCACTCTTGTCGTTTCAAATTGTTAATTTACAGTCAAAATTTAATCTATCTCTGTGCACACCTACGCACTCTACAGACAGACACATGCAAACCTTAATTTTCCATTCGGCCACTCGAAATTTATCGATGGAAAATTATTTATTTACTTGATGTACTCCCAATTTGATTAATATGCACATCAAAATTCAAAATTTAAAAATTCAACAACATTAAAATCAATATCAATAAAATCAAACAAATTCGCTAGTTGAAATTACAAATTCAAAAACAAGCAATTAAAAAATAACCAATTGAATTGAATTGCAATTAAAACAGAATAGTAATTAAAAAGTAAAAAAAAAAATTCTCACTGAAATGGTTAGAATTCCATTGTAGCAGGCGCCGGGATTCAATCAACTCCTCTTTTTTCCACGGCTTGCTGTCTCTTGCTGTACTTAATCTTGGAAACAAGGGACCTTTGCATTGATTGCGTGTGGCCCTGTAGGCCCAGAAAGAAGACAATCGCACATTATGTCCGCGAATGCACAAGCACACATCTTGTGTCTTGATCACAACAACCACACTGCTCTGATTAATTACCCTTCTTCACCGTCGTCTTCTCTGTGTACGTAGACGGCGACAAGGCGCACACGGGGCACATGTTCAGCCACATCAAGTAATACATTTCAGTTACGGCAAAGAAAGCATACCTAAATGTGCCTTCGGTCCTTTTGCTGCTCATCACGCTAGATTAATATTCAATGTGGCGTTCGTATATTCGGCACGAGTAATTAGTCTTCGAGGATTCCCAGAGCTCGAACGGGAGCAGCCACAAGAAATGTATATTAGTCAAAAGTGTACATCACTACACTACACCACTTATCTACCATCTCCGCAGCTTATTAGGCAAAAATTTTTAATTGCGTTTGTTGCACCCTCAACGAAATCACCGTTATTAATACTGGCGCCGCACAATTTTTATTTCGGGATTTTCTTCTTGCTCATCAACGCACTAATTGTTAGTTTTTGTTAGTTGCTTTGTTTAGTAAACATAACGCCATAGCAACCGAAAAACAATTGTTTGACAATTTGAACAAACGGCCATGTTTTTTTTTATTACTTATTTAAAATATTGTTTTCTTGTGTTGATGTATTATTAGATGATAATGCAGTTATGAAACTGTTTAATAATAGATAAGTACTTTTGTATAACTATAAATTTCTTGGATTGGTTGTTTTTCAATAATTAAACTAATTGTTCGTTAGGTTCAATTGATCTAATAAAAATTTAAATTACAGGAGTGGTACAGCAGCGACATCTGTGCTGAATTCCCACAATCCGTAGTGTTGAAATTCCTGTAACGTAAATGGCATCATCAACACAGAACTGGTTCCATATTTAGCATCAACACACAAGATTTTACAACAAAATAAGTTTTTCTCGATGTCACGTTATGAAATAATGTGGCACGAAGTGTAAATAACGTGCTTTAGCAAACGATGTGCTGTGCCAAACTTGTTTTAAGTACCTTCTTATAATTTTACCCTAATTTATTACTGATGAAGTTTGCTCTTTGCACAAAGCAACATGAATGATTCGAAGAGGAAATCTTCCACAAACAATGGCACTGTTGAGCAGTTGATGAGGAACATGACTTCAGACAGACACAGTGCCGATGGCCAATACATTCAATTGGGTTTCACTGCTCCACAGCAGCAGCCAAACACATGGAACATGCCAAATGCCTCAGCATTTGCTCCAGGCTACATTCAAAACGATCCACATTATTGCATGGAGCAGTTTCCACACCAGCAGACTCCTGGAATGGCCCACTACAAGTATCCAGCCCAGATGTATGGAGCTGAGCCAATGACCAGCATGAACCAAATGAATTACAATTATCAGAATCATGATTATGAATACAAGAACTACATGAGCAGTAATATGCATCATGTGCCAATGCCTGAGCAGAATTACATACATAAAGAGGCTGTGATGAGCAACGGGTCGAACGGTATTGCATTTATTCAGCCTCAACAGGAGAGCCAAAGCAGGAGTCCCATTCTGGAGAACCTGGTGGGCAATTGGGCGCCCAACATGAGCGGCACTTATTCCCCGTTTGGCAACACTTCGACGTTTAACGCCACCAATTTGTTCGATCAGGTGCAGGACTTGGACGGTCCTGTGCTGCCTGTTCCTAATAATCTTGTTGAAAAGCAGCATATCGAATTAGATAGAAATGAAGAATCAATTAATTTCCAGTTTGCCAGAGATACCAAGAAGCCCAGAATGGTAGCTGAAGTGAAACCGATGAGGCCCAGTTATTCGGATGTGCTGCTGAAGAGCGTTCCGGCTCCCGTGAAGAATGTTAACAAAAACGAGGCTAAAGATGCTAAAGTGAAGAAAGATTTGAAGAAAAACAGCAGAAACGAAGCTAAGAATAAACCGTCAGCCACTTTGAATCGTTCAAATACTTCCAACGAAATCAGCAAGGAAGCAATCGGTGATAAGAATGTCTCGGCGAGCAAAAACAGCGAGCGAAATGTTAAAGAAGGCAAGAGCAGTGGAGGAAATCTAAACAGGAAATGGGCTTCCTTGGATAACGTGTCCGAAGGTTTCGGTAGAGATTTTAAAAACGATCTGGGTGATAAGAAGGCAAAGCCTAAGTTGGAATCGAAGAATTTGGCGGGGAAAAGCGGACAGAAGAAGGTACAGAAGTCCGAAAGCAACGATACCGATTCCGGAAGCAGTAAAATTGATTTGACTTCTTCGAATGCGAAGAGTGCCGCTAGGAAAACCGGTGTTAAAGTCAGTGGCAAGCCCAAGAATCACGAGAGCTTTTCCGGTGGTGCTGCGAGCGAAAGACCGCAAGGAAAGCGTTCGCAGAGGAATAGGAAGAAGGAAAATCCGGTTCCTTTTGGTTTGTTACTTTATTTTTTTCGCAAAAATTCGCATAAAGTTTATTGAAATTGCATTTTTTAGGTATTGTTGGCCAGAAATTTATGGAATATTCTGTATGGTGGAAATATGTGGTCAAGTTGTTTTGGTGGCTGTTACATTTAGTTGCTGATGTCTTCAGTTTGAGCACACATCTAAGTAAAGATTTGTAAGTATTTCATAAAGTGTTGAAAAATTGAATTTAGTAAATTAATAAATAACGAATTAATATTTGTTGCAGATGTAGCAACTGCTACAGTTGGTTGGTAACAAACTCGATAATCTTGTGGGAATCTTTGGTGGACTTATTCAAAAACAACAGACTGATCGCCTGGCTGTCGGCAAAGTTCAAAAAGGAGCCGGAAAAACGTGCCAGTTTCCAGCAAACGGGTCTTCCGAACAACATAAACATGCCGGCGACGGGCGAAGAAGCCATGAAGAGGCTGTTGGCGTGCAAAGGCAAAGATCCCTACAGTATCCTAGGTGTAACCCCCGCGTGTACCGATGCCGACATCAAAAACTACTACAAAAAGCAAGCGAAACTGGTGCATCCGGACAAGAATCAGCAGCCGGGCGCAGAGGAAGCTTTCAAGATTCTAGTGCACGCTTTCAATATGATCGGAGAGCCAGAGCGTCGCGGTGCTTATGATCGCGGCGTAGCCGAATCGGCTCAGGCGGAACAAGCGATGACCGAACTGACGGAACTGTTGGTTCAGCTGCAACGCAAAGTGGAGGCGGCTGCAAATACCATCAGATGTAGTGCTTGCGGCTTGAGACACAAGCGCGTGAAGGTGGAAAGGCCGACGTATGCGGCGCGCAATTGCACCTCCTGTAAGATACATCACGGGGCGCGCGAAGGCGACATTTGGGCGGAAGCAAAGTGTTTCGGCTTCATGTGGAGCTACTTTGCGTGCATGGAGGGCGGCGTCTACGATATCACCGAATGGGCCGGATGTCAGAAGGAGAGCTTGAAGCATCTGAAGCCGGACTCGCATAATGTGCAGTACAGGATCGCCCTGGGCAAGCAGACAGGCAGTGGCGGCGGTACGCCTGGAGGCAAACAGAAGAACATGTCGTTCCTGAGGAACAGTGCGGACAGAAGTAATGCAGATCTCAACAGTTTATTTAACAATTTCTACGGACAGAATGCAGCGGAACAGACTACCCGGCGCCGGAGCAAAAAAACTAAATGATTTTGGTCAGTTTGTGGTACTTTTTTCTCCTCCTCGCGAAAAATCATCGTAAAACTACTACTATCATACTAAAAACTAAAAAAACAAAAGCTTTTTCATTGTTGTTGATTAGTCTTTGCAAAGTAATCTGACTATAATTATCTTTAAGGAGACAACTATTAAGTGCAAAGCAGATTGCAATATTTTAATGGAAATTCTTTTACATCAGGCTAACAATAAAAGTTAATTTAAATTTTAAAAAATAAGAAGAAAATGTTAAAAGTCCATCATTCCATCAAGGAAACATAGAGCTGAGGATTCTTTTATTACTTTTAACAGGTCTTTTTTCAGGATTGTCTTTCGCTTGCCTTGGATTGCCTGATCACATATTGCTCTGCCTAACATTTGCAAAAACTTTTCCTGGAATTGTTTTAAAATGAATAAATGTTTCTATTTATAAAAAAAAGGAAAAACTTACTGCTGATTTTGTTGCTAGGAAAACAGCATCTGCGGAGATCAAATTGCAAGACGGGTCCATTTTCATTATGTGCTTTACTCTGGCCAAAGGCAGTTTCACCAATCTTTGTGCTGGTTTAATGTTTTCCTTTTCATTTGTTGCAATTTCTTCCTGTTCGACAGGAGGTAGCTCTTCAGCATTAGCAGCAGCATATGAAAACATTTAAGTTACACAATTTTAATTTAATTAAATCTTTAAAGACTAACCTGTACTTTTTTCGGTAGATTGTTCTTCGATTTCTTTGACTGCTTCTTCAGTTTCTACTTCCATTTCTTATAAACTATTAAAAAATTAGAAATAAAATTTAAAAACAACGAACTTGCAGAACTAAGTATTTTATGAGGTTAGATTGCAATGAAAAAAGAGGGAACTTTTAAAAACATGAAAAAAGCTTTTAAAACTAAAATTAAAATAACTGGCAAAGAATAATATGATAAAAACATAAAAATTAATCAATCAAGATACTGTACAGTAATTTATTATTAGAAAATTAGTTTGTGGCGCTTAACAAAGTTACCGTAATTGATAGTTTCTCCTAATAAACATCGATCAATAAACAAGTCAATTTTTACTTAAGTGATAATTCAACTTTTTAAATGTAGAATAAATTTTATAAATAGGTTTTGCATTGCCTTTTCCTCACAAGGGGACAGTTTTTTAACAGTCCAAAGCCCACTCGTTTTCCTGCAAGAAAGCGTCGACCACCTCTTTCATGGCGTAATTGGGGATCAATTGGTCCTGAGTTAAAACCACTCTGGTCACTGGATCAAAATGACCAACTCTCTAAAACAAACAAAAAAAAAAAACAGAAAATTTTACTCTGAATGCATTTTATGAATTATTTGAAAAAGTTAAATTAAGTTAAAGTTAAATTGCAATAAAAAATAAAACAAAAATACCTGCAAATGTTCCTCAATGTCCTTCTTTTCATAAGTTATGCCACTAGGAGTTATTACAGGCTCCTGAAGAATTTCAAAACTAATTTTCCCGCACAAATAATCAGGAACGTCACGCTTCTAAAAAAATACAATGTAATTTTTTTTTTGCAGAAAAAAAGTACAAAACCTACCCTTCGATTGTCGTCCACTTTTGCAAACAATGAATTTAGTTCATTTATATAATAATCCTAAAAAAAATAAAAAATTAATCATTGTTTCAAATGGAAAAAACAAAAGTAAACAAAAATAATACAAACACATTTGTTTTGAATTTCCATGGAGATATTTTCCTTGGCATCAACATCAAGATCACTCTGAGCTTCCAGCTCCTTCAGTGACCTCTCTTTGTCATCACTGATAAGTTTATTCAGATAAGATTGCAGCTCAATCTCTTGTCCTATCCTCTTCTCCTCCTGAATAGCAAACCGTTTTTTCTTGGCTGCTCTCAGCATGGAGGCAATATCATCACCAAAATTCTGTTTCTGTTCCTTGGCCAAATCAGAAGCCCTCTGCAGATGCTTGATAGCCTCATCATAGGTTTCAGTCTCATTTAAGGCTACTCCCATGAAGAAATGGGCCTTCACCAATGATGAGTCCATATCCAGAGCCCTCCTGCAATCAGTGCAAGCCTGTTCCCATTTTTGCAGCTTCAAGTGGCACAAAGCTCTGTTGGTAAAATAGCAAGCAACATCAGGATTTTTTATCTGAAAAAAAAAAACAATGCCGTTGCCATTGACCAAATAAACAATTGCTTGACTTACTATTGCTTTTGTGTATAGGTTGGCTGCATCTTCATATTTATGCAGGCGAAACATGAGATTTCCCTGCTCTTTAAGCTCTTGATCCGTTAGGTTTTGAGTCGAATACATATGCTTACTCATTTTGCCCTGCTTTTGATAAGCTTCTCACACAGTGTTCAGTTATTATTGTTAATCAGATTACTTTTTCAACACTCTTAATGCTGTTAATGTTAATGCACAACGTCCTTAATGTAATTCATGATGGTGACTCGAAAATACACTGATTGGGTTTATAAAATAATCGATTTGATAATTTGATCAATTTCAATTATCCGCGACTGCTTTTTATCAGCAATTCGATGTTTTATTTTTATTTTATAATGGAAAAGAAAAGTTAACCTTATTAAACCATCTGATACAAGACTTTGCCAAGCAATAAAGTGACCAATGACAGTTAGCGAAATAATCCCATTTTGACTATTGCGCAGTTTGATTGGTTTGATTTTTTTCTAAACGACTTTTCAGTTATAACCTAACTTTTTATTAATTTAACATTTTTAATTTGTTAATAACAATTAATAATTGGAAATTAAATAATAAAATGAATTGTGCTACAAACGCATGGTCTTCCATGCTTACAAAAGAAGCCGAAGCAGTCTGGGACCAAGAAAGGCTTGAATTAAAAAATGTTTCAATGCTGTTATTCATACTTGATCAACAATTCGAAAGTAAGCAATTATTTCACTAAAATTTTAATAATTAAATTTCCTGTTATTCCTTTTTTAGTTATTAAAAAAGGTCTAAGAGATAAAATTTCAACGCAAAGGCAACAATTGGATTCACTAGACAAAAAATCTCCAGTCACTAATAATAATAACAAAAGCATTTTAAAACTTTTGAAGTCGAATAATACAAAAGAAAATTCAGCAGCAATTGTTAAAGAAAACAGGGAACCTTTAATAAATAAAAGCCTTACCAATAAGCCCTTGATAAAACAGCACAGTAAAGAAAGTCCAGATATATTTAATGTTTCGCCTCATTATGTGGAAAGCTCTGAGGAAGAAAGTACTGAAAAAAGAAGTCCAAAAATTAACCGCAATTCTAAATACCTAAAAAGAGCCCGACAAAAAGACGTAAATAAAGTATTGCCTAAGAAATTATGGCAAATTAGTAAAATGGATAAATCAGAGGCAAGCACAAGTTCATCAAAGTCAGAGGAATCGAAGGCTGATGATACATTTAAAATTGAAAGTACTCCAAAGCCACAAAAAAAGAAGTTAAAGTCTAATAAAATTATGCAAAATAATACTCTGACGCAAATGTTTGTAGAGAAGGAGTCGGCCAAAAAGTAAGTGACATATTATTGGATTATTTTAAATTAAATTATTACTTTTTTTTATCAAATGAATTCTTTTTAATGAAATAAATATATATTTTTTTTTTAGAAAAATAGAAGCTGATAAATCTGTTAACATTTCCGAATTGATTGATTTAATGATTTGTGATACTCCTAATGAGGATGCAAGTACCACACAAGTTGATCCTAAGTATATATTAAAATTTATTAATTTGAAAAAGCAAACAGTTCAAAGCAGTCTAAAACAAAAATTACTTTTAAAATAAATGAATTTAAAAAAATGTTTCAGTTGTCTGGGGAAATCAGTGCCTTCTTGCAAAGTCTGTGATGAATTGGGAATGCCCTGCAGGACCCACATGCCTGAAGTTGAATTAAGGGAACCTGATGTAACATTTGAAGGTAATTTTACCTCCATAAAACTCATAAAAGAAAACAAATTTAAAAAAATTTAATTAAAGGCTTTTGGGATATGGAAATTCGCAAAAAACAACATCCAGTGAACACTCTTTTAAGCAACAATTCCACGGTTTTCTTTTAAGTTTAAATAATTTAAATTTGAAGAAAATGACAACAAAAGAAAAATCGTCATTTTCCAATTAAGTTTAATTTCACTTCTTAAAAATCACAGATAAACTTATCATATCTCAATTATTCACATTCCTTAAGTGTAAATATTCTAAACACTAGACGATATAAATTAACTTGAATCGATCTTAATTTAAAAAATAAAATAAAAAACGAAACAAAAAGCCACTACATACGCGGAAAAGAAAATAATTTTTGTTCTGAGTATATTCGAATATCGACTTATTTATCATGATCATCTATAAATTAATTAATCGGTGAATTAAATATCATTAAACTACCATGAGGAACATAATTACAAACACAAAAACTAAAAAAACAAATACTAGCAGTTTCTTTTTTTTGCAATAAATAATGGCGCTCAGTCGGTATCGCTGATGGTACTCAGCACAGATGCTGTTTCATCTGAATCAAGAATCCAGTTTTCTGTAAGCAGCCCAAATGAATTGTTAATTTCTATTATGATAATAATTTCAAATTAATTTCTTATTGTTATAAAATAAAAATTTCTACTTTTCTATATAACAAAGCTTTACTAATTTAAAAATTAACAACTAACAAAAAAAAGTGAAAAAAAGAAAGAAAGAACTTACCATTCTCGCAGCCCAAATCAATTTCGTAATGATTGTTGTAATCCCTGAGAGTGTATTTGGACGCATTGACGTTGACGTCCATGATGAGGACAGGCCGGGCGTAGACCCGCGGCACATTGACGTCCAGCGATCGACTGCAATTGGCATTGTGCAGCTGAAACCGACACTGTTCGTCCTTCGGCTCGATCAATTCGAACGCATTTGTCGCTATGTTCCACGTGAAGAGGCAATGCGCTTCGTAGACTTTCAGTTTCGGCAGCGCCGTCACTTCCATCATCTTCACCGCTCCTATTTTTATCACAGCTTGGCAAAGGATATATCCTTCCAATGGGCAAATCTATAATAGTTAAATTTATTAAATTACTTACTAAATAAATAGTTATTTTTAAAAATTACATACTAAATAAATAGTAATTATTAAAAATGGTAAACTTACATAAACTATTTTAATATCGTAGTCTTCGCAGTGCATGAACTGCAGTTGATGTTCGGTGCACAATTTCTGCGCTCTGCTGTGCACAAACTGCTCGCAATCGAACGACCGTTGCGTTACAATCAGCTGCGTGTCGGTCAACAAATCGGCTTTATATTCGGGAACAATATCCAATTGCTGGTCGGTGAGTGTCTGCACCAAGATCGGAATCTCGATTGGCATGTTGTAATCATCTAAAAACAAAACAATGTTTGTTTATTTTTCAATATACGACAAATTAAAAAAAAAAAAAAAAAAACGAAAGTCAAACAAATGTTACCTCTGCTTTGGCCGGAAACAAGCGAACTGTTTTCGAAATCACCACTGGAATAACGTCGCACCACTTTCTTGATCCATTTCTGCGACTCGTCTTTCTTCGAATCTACAATCAACAGCCCAACCGGCACTTTCGAATACGAATCCGACTGTAAATTGTTAATTTGCCTCAAGACTAATTTCGACTCGTAATCCGAACAATCGCTGTCCAAGCTCGGAGAATACACATTGAACTTGCGGGTATATTCACGGGGACTGATCGGAGACTTGGAATGATGCGGAGAGTTCCGCAAAGCAGGACAATAAATATTGCGTCCGGCCGGACTGAATTGTCCGCTACGCGAATTCGGAGACTGCATCGGTGATCTTTGCGAACGCGGACTCAAAAACAAAGTGCTCAATTCCGGTGACTTGATGGTTTTCGACTTGAATAAATAGCGGCGTTCGCGTCGCAACAAATGAAATGGCACAATATTTTCCGAATTGTCTTCGGAGAATTCATACTTTTTATCCGCGAGCCTCTTCTTGCGAAAACTGCTCAGTTTTTCGCACTTTTCATTTTCCTCCGTAAATTCGTAAGCTTTCTCCGCAATTTTCCGGTCGATTTTCGGCTTTTCGTTCTTCTGCATCGAATTACACGAAGTCTGCGGCACTGAAAAGATTACTTCTTTGCTTTGCAAGCGTTTCAAACGCGTGTCGACAATGTTTTGGACTACTGCATTGTGAAAATTACGGCCGGTGATGTTTAAAGGTTCGCAGCTAATGTTTAACTCGTGAAAGGGTTTCGTGCACTCGCCAGTTTCGAAATCGTAATCGCTGAAGTCTTCCAGGATTGCTTCCACTATGCTGTTGGCGCTAAAAGAGTCGCTCATTTCGGACGCCTCGGACATTGTGTCGACAAATTGAACGTTTTGCCTGTCGTCGTTGGTAAAGCGAACGCTTTGACAATACGACAGAGTATTTGCTAAATGCATATTGCAGGAAATGTTTAAAATGTGAATGTGATGCCCGGTATTGATCACAATGTGGTCTGGATAAGCTAAATTTACGCTGGGAATAAATGCGGGGATTGGTTGCGACATCGTGAACATGTAATGGAGAATAAACCCGTGCGACAAGCAGAAACCTTGCGAGCAAGTTTCTAAAATTAAAATCATTTCAAATTTTTCATTAAAAAATTAAATAAATAACAGTAAGATACCATCAAATTTGGGAGCCACATCATTGCAAAGTTTGCAATTGCTATCACCAATTGGCAGTGTTAAAATTGTCAAGTATGCCATACCAGGAGTGCAATAATTTCTACAAAAAATAAAGTTAACTTAAAAGTTAAAGAAAAATTATAAAGAAAAAACATCTCTTACCCTACTGCATAGCAGTACAACTTATAAATATCAGTCGGATGTTGCATAAAAACTATATCAGTAAGTTCAGCACCATTGTGCAGCTTAAATATTTTGTGCTTGGAGACAAAAGAAAATTTCCTTCCAGGGACAAATCTCCAAACAAACAGTTCATAAGTGGCCAGGGTTGTGGCAATATTAGGACCACAGTCAAGGTTCTCTTTATAGCTGATAAAATACTGACCACACATTGTAAAACCCATATAAATATGATCTCTAAAATAGGCATTTATTTTAATAATAAAAAAATAATAATAATGCAAATAAAGAAATAAATAAAAGCAAAAGCAAATTGAAACTTACAGAAATTGTCTCTCTAAATCAAAGTCCAGTAAATCACTTAATAACATTACGTTCGCGTGGTGGATTTGCTGGAATATACTTGTGGTTTTGCTCTTGCTGTGTACACCATCGGAAAATCTACCCAACATCTGAAAAATTAATAATTTTTTAATTTGTTTTGGATGGTTTTTCATTTTTTTAGTTCAGGGCACGTTAGGTTATGTACCTGTCTATTAGTTAATTTTTCAACGATATTTACACATTTCGGGGACATATTTGCATCACTTTTGCAACCGTTTATAAATCTATTTGCGGAGTTTTCTTTAGGCACAGGATTTAAATCATTTGCGGGGTAATTTAAGTAATTAAAATCAGTTAAATTTTCATACACATTGGACGCCATATTTTACTTTGCTTTTGCTATTACTGCAAAGGCAGGCAACTTGTTAAACAAAAATTTTAAATTTTTTTAAATTTAAAACGGATATTTATTTTTCCAATAAAGAACTTCAATAAACTATTATTTAACTAATTATAATATTAGTATAAAAATACATAACTTTAAAAACTAGTAACATTGAACGTATAACAGAATATCCAACAGGAAAACATTAATAAAAGATAATTAACACTAAATAAAAAAATTATAAATAAGGTCCCCAACCAATGTACATTTGACAAAGATTATCAACATTAATTGCTTCAGCAATAAGATTTTCAGTTTGCCCTTCCACTGAAAGAGGAATGGAATAATAACGACTTCTTCGTACATTTACTTTGCCTTGCAGTCGTTTTTGAATGTCTCTTATATGTTCCAAAGCCTAAAATACA